>BPLR01007052.1:0-124120 GCA_021605095.1 Caerostris extrusa | reverse complement strand
GCAAGTGCCGATATACAACGCCCATATGGGGAGAAATTAACGTGCTAGGGGCCACAATGTTCTGGTATGCTTAACGAAAAAGGAATTTTTAGTGATTGAGTGACGTCTATGGAGGAAATTTCCCGAACAAGTAAAAGCCAGACCCATGAGGAAGTTGAATCAGTTATATAAATGTTATCTTTGAGTTAACCTTAAATTTTTATTTTGTTTGATCTGAAATACTTAATGGATTGGAAACGTTGTTGAGTGAATTACGATAAATTTATTAAAGTGTCCATATTGACTCATGCTTTTTTTTAAATAAACTATTAAGACTATTGTACTTAAAATGATTAAATTTAACTTAAATAAACTGGACGTTATTAGACAGTAGTTTTTAAAGTAAGTAGTGAAATCATTTGTCCTTTTATATTAGAAGATACTGTGAGGAATTTGAGTTAGCTTCTAACAAAATGATTGTTTTTAGTTAAATAATGAATACTATTATTCAAATAACGCTACTAATTTTTTGATATATAAATTTTTAAAAGTATGGTAAAAAATGACAAATTAAAAAATGTGGAAAAAAATATTATGTATTGAAATTAGCAATTCTTTATGCATTTAAATGAAATTTTTAACATTGTATGAGGTATTCATTATAGCAATGGAATAAAAATTAGTTTTAAAGTGAATCAACAATATTAATATATGTTTGCAAATGCACGTTGTTTTTCTTCCTCATTGGGTGCAACAGCCCTTAGTGAGCCAAAAACCTTCTGTCTACTGGCGAATATCAAAACATGAGATGTTTTTCTTTTACGAGGTATGATTGTCAGTCCCTACGCCCTACATGTCATATTAGAGCGGGTTTAAAGTGGATTCCGAAAAATGTTATGAGCATCTATGGCACCGCCGAGACTCGAGTCCAAAAACCTGTGGCACCGAGCGTCAGAGCGCTAGTCAGCGGTCATTAGGCCCCATTACTTGCACATATTAATAATAATAGTGAATTCTAAAAAATTCGGCAAAAAGCTAAGAAACTAAGAGCAATATAAGTATTGCTATAAAGTTAAAAAGTGTTAAGTTAAGTGTGTTAGTGTTAAGTGATTGTAAATTATTTAAACTAAAGAAAAACTTAAACTATTTATTTATTACAGATTAACTATAATGTAGAAAAAAATATTAACGTTAAATCAATATTGTCATTTTGTATTGAGAGAGAAATTCGCTTATATATCACCTATGAAACATAAAAAATGGACAAAAAATTAAATGGCAGCCGATTTCAAAATGGGTAAAATAGAGTATTTTTTCTAACATTTCATTTGTCTCTCTAAAATTGCAGAGCGATAAAAAATCCCCATCAAATTCTAAAGTGTCAAATACAAATGGAATTCTATTTTAAAACATTCCATATCAGTTTCTGTAATTATAGATGATAATAAAAAAAGTGGAAGAAGTACAATTTTTAAAAATTGTCGAATTTAATATAAGAAAGAAAATATTCATTCGATTATCAGAATAGTTTGGGTTTCACTTTACTCGGTGCATTTATGGTCTTTAAATGGCATTTAACGACCATAAAATGCAAGTAAAACCCAAAGCCAATTTCTAAAGTATTTGGGCGCAATTGTTAACAACCGTAGTGCTGTTAAGTGGGGTTGTCATCTTCTCGACTCATTATTTTAACCATGGAGCTTAAACCCATTTATTTAATATACATTTTTATTCATGAAGCAGTTGTAAAAAGAGAATTTGATGCTTAGAGTCTCCATTTATCTGCTTTTTTAAATTTCTTTCTATCAACCACTCAGTAAATACATTTAAAAGAAATAAAATGGGAAAAAAATCTACAAATCCCAAATTTAAGATTAAATCATTTTTTCTTTAATAATGGACAAAATATTCCCACTGTGAAAAATAAATGAATAGTAAAAAGAAAAAAAGAAGAAATAAAATTCGATTAAAACTAAGTAGAATTAACAAGGGTCAATTATTCAGCATTAAAAGCAATTAAATTATTTTCAAAGGTTTTAACAAGACAAAGAATCCTTCTACCTGCGGGATATGTTTCACACTTAAGAAAATGACGTTCCCTAATGAATGGATTTTTTTCCAAGCTTCATTTGCATTTTGAAAGAAGCTCATTTCTCTTGAGTTTAAAATGACATTGGAGTTGAGAAAAGGTTTCAAATATTTGTTCTGGTTTGCTGAGACCCATAAATGGAAACTGGAATTCAGTCGCACAGTTAGTGGTTTTAGTATTCTATTTGTTCTAAAATTCATGATGTTCTTTTCAAACTTTTTTTGCTACTGTAGTATTTATTTTCTGGTTTTAAAGGAGCTACTTGATTACACTTGAATAAATTATATATGAATTATTCTGCTCTTTTCTTTTATATGGTAGGAATGACGTAATTTTTATATTTTTAAGATATTTGCATTTTCAAATACTAAGTTATGTGTAAATAATAAAAAAAGACACTTTGAATAAAAAAATAAATAAAAAAAATTGAATAATAAATATGAATAAAAAAAACATTATTTTCTAATTTTTATGGGCTTTTCCGTATATTCAAAAATAATTGAGATTAACTAATTTTTTGATATTGGTTTTGATAGTTTTATATACTTAATATATATAAAAAATTGTAGAATAACTAAAATAAACTTTGAAAAATTTTAATCTGATTTGTTTAGATTATTTTGATAATTTCGATGTAAAGAAAATTATATTTCTTTTATCTGATTGCTTTTTACCCTCATATTATTTATAATAATTATAAAAGATCCTTAAAAACATACATTTTTAAGATTAGTAATGATAAAAATAAATTAAAAAGTGAATTTACTATCTGGAGGTGTTTGATTATTCACAAAGTGTTTTAATTTACTTATACATAATAAAAGGATTATTTTTAAACTTAGTTAACATCAATTCTATTTCATCCAGAACAGTTAAATCATTGTAAAAATTTAATGTAATTCAATTTATTGCATTTTAGTTTATCTGGAAGCAGATATGTAGCAATTCTAGTTATAAAAGTAGATAATAGCAGATTCTGCTTATAAAACATATAATAGTAGATTCTAGTTAAAAAGCAGAAAAACAGCAAATTCTAGGTATAAAACAGATAATACCTGATTATATATTTAGAAAGTAGATAATAGTAGATTCTCGTTATAAAAAGATAATAACAGATAAAAACAGATACCATATTCTATTTATAGAGCAGATAATAGCAGATTCTAGTTGTAAAACAGATATATTTTAATTTAAATTAATTTTTTATTTGCAGGAAGGTAAAATATTTACCAAGGTTGGATTAGATCATGGTAAAAAGAGAAGCCAACACACTTTTACCGTTATGTTGGAAGAACGAAAACCTTCAACCAAAGTGGTAAAAGATTGTTAATTAATTAATTAATTAATTTTTAAAAGTAAAAGTTTTCTTTTATCGATGTTGCATTTATGTTTTTCTTCAAAATATTTTGATTATTAAGTTAGTGAATAAAACGCATACAAATATAAAAGAAAGTTAATAAAAATATAAT
This sequence comes from Caerostris extrusa, assembly GCA_021605095.1. Lineage (NCBI taxonomy): Eukaryota > Metazoa > Arthropoda > Arachnida > Araneae > Araneidae > Caerostris > Caerostris extrusa. The sequence continues at coordinate 120,583 of BPLR01007052.1, read as the reverse complement.
AAATTCTTATAATAGTACTATATAATAAAATAATAATATAATAATAATTAAATAATATAATTATTATATATTAAATAATAATATAATAATAATAATTCTTATATAAATAATAATATAATAAATTCTTATATAGACACTGTAATATTTTAAATAATAAATAGACAATTTTAATTTCAAAAAATTCTAAAATATATATTTTTCAGTAATCAAATTATGATTTGTACTTTACAATATCATAATTATTCAATATTATTTTAATTTTTTTTTTCTCTATGAACTTTTAAATTAATTAGCAGAAATGGCAGATTATTTCTAATAAATATTTAAATCGTAATTGAAAACATTTCAAAGATCATTAAAAAAAAGCACATACAGATTGTTTTGTGCTATCTTTCTGTTTTGTATATTCTGTACTATCGTTGAAAAGGAACTGATATCTTAAAAATTATTTAAGGGAATCAATAAATATTTTCAGGTTAATAGAAGTTTATATTTATTGTCTTTTTCTACTTGCAATGTTTATATTTTCACCATAACAATACCATGTGCTCGATCGATAAATTTTAATTTAAATTAATTTTTATTATAAAGTTTTGTCATACTGCAAAGTATGCTGTCAATACTATTTTTATTGAAAAAAAACCAAATGAATTAAAATGCATAATAAACAATTAATTAATAAATGTTAGATTTTAATTATTTATATATTTACAAAAAATTCATAAATTATGTTCTTTTAAGATTTTTGCCATAATATTACAGGTGATTAAAATATAAATTAAAATTTTTTAGACTGTATGCGAGGTTACAGTGGAGGTATTGGATGTTAATGACGAAGTACCAACGTTCCAGCACACTTACCAGGGGTACTATTAATGAAAATGCACCATCTGGTACACCTGTCACTGTGGTAAGTAAATCATTTTGAAAGAAAAAAAAAAAGAAGCTTAAAATAACACCTATTTTAATATAATGATAATTTTTCTATTTTAGCCTTTAAAACACTGGATCAATTAATTTATTAATAAATTAATTAATATAGTGTTATTTTAAAAAATTAATTATTAAATAAAAATTAATGTGAAAAATCTAGTTCTATGGAGAATTATTATTCCTGTAAAAATTAAATCTTTTGGAATCCAATGACTTCTTCAATCCAATGAATTCTAAAATATCAAAAAAAAAAAAAAGATTCTGCTACGATTACGATATTAGAATTAATTAATTACTATGAATAATTAAAAAAATCAAGTTGTACTAATATTATTCATTTAAGAAAATGAAATCTTAATGAAGTCTTTTTCAATCCAAAAAAAAATTCTGAAATATTCAGCGAAGGAGCTGTGGCCGCTACTTTGCCAAGAATCTCCCGTGTTAATTTACAATAAGAAAATATTAAAATATTAAAAAATCTTCTGCTGCGATTACGATATTAGAATTTATATAATTACGATTACGATTATTAGAAAAAAGATAAATAATTACATAACACAGCATAAATTATTTTTAATAAATAAATGAATTAATTAATTACTATAAATAATTTAAAAAAATCAAATTGTACTAAAAATTATTATTCATTTAAAAATGAAATCTTAATAAAGACTTTTTAAATTCAATCAATTCTAAAATATCAAAAACTCGTCTGCTACGTGTACGATATCAGAATTAAGATGATTATGATTAAGATTATTAGAAAAATAAATAAATACATAACATTGGATAAATTAATTTTAATAAATAAATAAATTAATTAATTACTAATTAATTAATTAAAAAAAAAACAGGTTGCAATAGAAAATTACCATTCATTTAAAAATAAAATCTTATAAAGACTTTTCGATCCAATGAATTTTAAAATATCAAAAATTCGTCTGTTACGAATAAGATATTAGAATTAAGATAATTACGAGTATTAGAAAAAAAAATAATTACATAATACTGGATAAATTATTTTTAATAAATAAATAAATTAAAACTAAAATATCAAAAAATCGTCTGCTACGATTACGATATCACGATTCGATTATCTTGTTAATTAAGAGAATTGCGAGTACAATTACGATTATTAGAAACAAAGATAAATAATTACATAACACTCAATAAATTATTTTTAATAAATAAATTAATTACTATGAATAATTTAAAAAATCCAAGTTGCATTGAAAATTATTATTCATTTAAAAAAAATAAAATCTTAATGAAGACTTTTTCAATCCACTCAATTCTAGAATATCAAAAATCGTCTGCTACGATTATGATATTAGAATTACGATGATTACGATTACGATGATTATTATTAATAAAAAAGATAAATAATTATATTAAGAAGCATTTGCTTGGAATAAAACACTAATTATTATCTTTTATTATTATTTTTTTTTTTTTTGAAAAATCAAAGGTATTTCCAGTTTAGTGTGATAAAAAAAAGAATAAAAGCCCACGATGTTATAAATGAACATCAAACATTTAGAATTATGTATCATCGATCTATAAATGGTATGACGTGCTTAAATATTGATGATTCTTGTGAATGCTTCCTTCTTTTTGCAATCCTTATGCAATATAAATAGAAAGAAAAGAAAAATGGATTTTTTTCTTTTTTTTTCCTCCATTCAATGCAACGTAATCCCAGAACAGTCATGAATCAGTGACAAATAGCTTCAATTCCAGAGACAGAATCCGCAACTTCTTGTCAAGAACTGTATCTGCCCTGAGCTATTTTCCCAAACAGTTGTCAATTGGTAAAGCCAAAACAAATCAAAGAAAAAGAAAATCATTGCAACTTTTTTTAGTTACTTTTTTATTTCTGTTAACTCCATACTGACAAAGCCAACACCGCATTTTTTTTTATTTATTTTATTCTATATTCGATTCACTGTAAGCCACAACTTTTTTTTTTTTTTTTTTTGTTTTTTGTAGAGGAGCGTTTTGAAGTTGTCACACAGAGTGGCTTAAGGAAGTTTTTAAATAATTTATCAAACCGCCCGAGTTCGTAAATTGAGTATGAAATGTAAGGAAAGGTCGATGTCTAAATTTGTTAAATCAAATCTACCTCAACAGAAAATTGTTTGGATGAAATGCCCAAAGTTTTCAAAGGATATTTTTCCATGAGATTTGCCAAAAAAGTTAATCTTGCGGGCCACTTTTGCATTTACTTATGATTATTTTTGTCCTTGAAGATCTAGATCAAGGGTGACCAACTCAAATAATCTTGGGCCACTTTGGAAATGCATCAAACTCCTCGGGCGCATATAAAAATTATATATGCCCACTATTAGATTTAGACACTCTATAGGCATTTTTTTGGAGTGAAAAATTGAAACATAATGAGCTATCATTATTGTGTTTACTACTATTTTTAAATGTAACAAAACAATAATATTATTAAAAGTACATTCTAAAGAAATTTATAGCACTAAAAATGTAAAAATATATAAATATAAACAAAATAAAAAAAAAAAATGAAATAATTTAACAATTTATAACAATAATTTAACAATTATTTATCTTAGTAGTGCGATATTTGTTTGTCGATTTTAGATTGAGATTATATATCCCCATATTTGATTGAGACCCACTATAGACATTTTTTTTTTTGGAGTGAAAAATTGAAACATGATGAGTTATTATTTTTGCATTTACTATTATTCTTACATGTAAACATAAATAATATAATAATAATGATGATACTAAACGCACAATGCAAAGAAATATATAACATTACAAATGAAATATATAAATATAAACGAAATAAGAAAATAAAATCATTGAAAAATATCTATTTGACTAGTGATATTTGCTTCTCCACTCTTTCACTTAGCTTTTGCAAATCGATCTCCATTTGGGTATTTGAAAATCGTCATCGTAATACCGTTTCCAGAGTGTATTAATATATATGTATTTTTCTTTTGAAAAGGAACCTCCCATTTCTGCAGTCGACAACGACAGTGGCAACAATTCCGTCGTTCGCTATTCCCTGAGTGGAGCCGGCAGCGAATTGTTCAAGATCCTCGAAAGCGGACAGGTCATCTTCAACTCCCCAGACCCCATCCTCACCCTGGACAGGGAGCGCAAAGAGAGATACGACCTTCAAGTAAGACACCCTATTACCATTCATCTTATGAGCACATATTACCAGAAAATAGCTTTTTTACACAATTTTTTTTTTTCAATAAACTATATAAATTTTTTTCAACTTACTATAAATGATATATTATAGCGCCATTAAGTGAATTGATTTAGCTACTACTAGTATTTTCTTGTTTAAAAATGTCCCTAGGATTTTATATTTTTTCAATAATGACTAAGTGAAATCGTTTATCAAGTTTTTCATCTATTGTTTCAGAAGATAGTATACTTATATGGGAACATTACACTTTTATAAATATTTTCTGGGTTGATGGGCTGAGTTATTTATAGAGAAAAATAGCTAAAAAAAAATTTGACATTTTTTTTTTACCATGTCATAATGGAATGATGAAAAAATTGCTGCATAATTGTGTATGGATTGTTCATTTGGTATTCTATAATTTGTAATTAAGAAAATCCTTCCTTTAAAATTGTTATGTTTATTAAGATTTACGAATATATTATGCTATAGTTACTTTAGTATAATTTACATTTCAAAAATTTAATTAATCAAAATTAAAAACATTTTAGTTGTGTTTATGCACAATTGTAACATTTTATAAATCTTCAGTGAATATATGAAAATATTATGTAGTGTGCAGGGTAAACCCGATTGTAACTGGGAGTGATTGGGTTGAGATATTTCAGATACATATTTGAGAACTCACAGCTTTATTGATACACGCATACTATTAGAGACATCAAATATTTAACACATTTAAAGACAGATTCACGGAAGGCTTCCATTTCTAAGCCGAAGCGAAGCGAAAATACGATACTAAATACGCGCAATATATATTTCTTCTCCGGGTGAAAGTCGTAGATCAACTAATACGAAGGTTTGCGTTAAATATATTTCATCAGGGATGAGAGGCTATAAACTAAACGTTTCTCAACGGAAGAGCAGGTTGCACTGTACTTCCTCTCAGGTGAGAGTTTCGAGGCAGACTGACCATTTCTCCTTGAACGCCAAAGGCGGCGCTCTTGTCAATATATAGGAAGAAGCACGGTTACAATTACTGAAATAAGCCAAAAAGAAATATAATGAAAAAGAATAATAAATAAAATAAAAACATAAAGCCAACTAAAATTTTTGAGGGCAATAAAATAGAATTCAAGGCAAATAACAAAGAAACAGACGTTGTTCCACACTACATTCAATATCAGCGGTCTGATGACTAATTGGCTAGTGTGCACAAAATGACTGTATAGCGAAAAACCAAATCAAACCATCCATTCAATGCGATGAAATTCTCGCTACTTTTAATTTTATTTTTATATTTTTCAATGAACATCGTCACCCCGGATAATTAAATAAAGTTCAAAGTTATAATTAAATTGACTTAAGAGACGGAATTCCAGTTGCTTCTTCCTTCATCATCATAGTGTTATTCAGTAAAACACGTGTCTCCCCCCAGGTGACAGCCACCGACATGGGCAACCTGAGCTCCTCCACCTACCTGACCATCAACATCGCGGATGAGAACGACAACGCCCCCGTCTTTCCAGCACGGGCCCCTGAGGGTGATGCTGCCGGAGACCGCCCGGCCGGGATCCAAAATTGCCGAGGTCAATGCCCTGGACGCTGATGCCAAGGGACCTAATTCTAAAGTGGAGTATATCATAACTGCTGGTGATAAGGGAGATGTCAGAATAGACAGGGCAACAGGTGAGCAAACCATGGATTACTTAGTATTTCTTATGTATTAGTCCAAGATGTAAAGTTCTCGAACTGCATGTAGTCTTGTAACTTGGATATGAGTAGCTCAAAAATATATAATCTTTTTGGAAAATTATCTATATATATTTATATAATTTTCTTTTATTTACATATATTAAAAATAAAATAATATAATAAACAAAGCCAATGAAGAATTCAATACATGATATTACATTATTTAAATATTTGATTCTTGCAGTGAATAAAGGCCAAAATAATTGTTCAAATGATTTTTATTGACTTTTTTTTATACATGCTTAAAAATGTTTGTTCACAAATATGTATTATTATGCATACAGGCTTACACATTTTTGATGTAATGTTTAGTAACAAACACAATTACTTTAATAGAAGCCCGACTCGTGGCTTAATGGTAACGTGCGCCGCTGGTGAACATTAGGACGGAGGTTCAATCCATTGACGGTTTTATCGTAGGCACTGTTTCAATAAACGAGGACACTCGAAGGCTTTTGGGATGTTGAGCATCTTACCTTGTGAGTCGGACTACCAGGAGGGAGTTTTCGGTTCCCCCCTAAAGGTTCCTCTGGCAGGCACTACCGTCCTTCTTCAGCGTCACGGAGTCAAGTCAGACTTTTACGTATAGTCGTCCATCACAACAGAAACTGTCCCCCTCTTTCCACGAGACCACACGGGTTCATGGAACTTGTTCTAGATGTGGTTGTTTACCATGTGGGATAAGAACAACACAATTTTAAAATAGGATATGCTTTTGGCAATACATATCGTAGAGATAGCGGGAAAATGTCATAGAAAGGGATCCTGCTTACACAGTTCACGTGTTATTACCAAAAGGATCTGATATTCTAGTCTGCAATAATAGGAAACATTGGAAAATATTTTTCATAGTAATTTAAATTTTTTGCTTCTTTTAATTAACTGCATCCTAATCTCTGTTTTTTCTAATGCACCTACATGTTCCTAAGTCTGCATCATATTCAATAAGAATCATGTTCCTTATAACAGAATTCTTATTGAATAGGGATGGCATTTCCCGTCTCTTGGATTATATCATTATGTGGAATACATTATGGATGGAATATCTTATATATTATGATGGTATCCATTATGTGTCGTATATGTGGAATACATTATGGATGGATTATGCTATACATTATGATGAAATACGTTATATGGAAGACATTATGGATGGAATATGTTATACATTATGATTTAATACAGTATGTAGCGTATATCATCATATGAATAGAATATGCTATACATTATGATGAAATAGATTATGGGGAATACATTATGAATGGAATATACATTATGATGAATTAGATTATATGGAATACATTATGTGGAATATATCATCTGATAATATGATCATTTAACATTATGAAGTCTTGCTTTATGAGAATTTGAAGTATACATAAGAATTAATATGTCTCATTCGCCTGTTTGCTTGTTTCGATTTCTATTTATTTTCAAATGAAAAAAAATATCTTAAAATTTATTAAATCACATATCATAGATTATAGTTTTTGCATTCTGATTCTCGCAGGTGAGATATACGTGGTGTCCACACTGAGACCTGGAACCGTGTACCTGTTGAACGTCTCCGCCGCTGATGGTAAAGGACTAGCCGCCTCGACGGTGGTGAACATCACGGTGGTGGACGTGAACGACCACAAGCCCACCTTCTCCAGGTACGAGTACACCTTCAGGGGTGAAGGAGGGCAACTACAGCCACGCCAAGAGGTCGCCGGGGTGCTCAAGCTATCGACGAGGACACCGGCAACAACGGAATGGTCGAGTACTCACTAGTGACGACCACATTCGAACAGAGTGAGTGTTTTGCCCTTCTTTATTATTATTATTAAAACCAGATAAATAGCGTAAAGTTCATTGAAAATTGCAGCTTTAATGGTGGTTTTTTATCCTCTGTACTATAGGATCGAGTCCTGACGATATCATAGATATTTGCAGTATTTCGGAATCCGCATTAAACCTTGGAGTCCTGATCTAATATGATTGTAGAGCATAGTGATGACAAGCCTACCTCGTAAAATGAAAAAAAAACATCTGTCACGAAATCTAATAGTAGGCTGACGGCCTTGGCTCACCATGAAGCTGTTGTGCCAATGAAAATTGGTTTGGTTTGTCGCTCTACGGTCGTCTTGTACACACGAGGTCTACAGTTTAACCTACGACCCTAACGACCTACTGTTTAAGGTGGATTCCGAAGCATTCACAAACATCAATGCTACCGCCAGGATTTGAATCTGAAGACTGGAATACCAAAGGCCAGAGCGCTAGCCACTTGGCCACCAGGTCGCTCGCTAATTAAGAAGAAGAAATGTTAGTTGTGCATAAATATAAGATTGCTCATTCTTTGTGTAGAACAAAACAGCGAAGATTTTTAATGATGAAATTTCTTCTTTTTCATTGATGCAACATCCCCATGATGGGCCAAGTCGTCTGCCTACTGGCAGATTTCTAAACAGGAGACGTTTTTGGCCTTTTAAAGGGTAGGGTTGTCAACTTTCATATCAACATATGATCCAACAACAACAACAATATTTGATCGGGACCTACGTTTTAAAGTGGATTCCAAACTACTACAGATATCCACGGCATCACCGGGACTCGAACCCGAAAACCTGTGGCTCCGAGCGCCAAAGTGGCTAGAGTCACTCGGCCATCAGGCGCCAATGATATAATTTGATCAGAATGAAATAAATATTGATTGCATTATTAACGATTTCTTCTTTAAAATCCAAAGTAATCAAAAGTTATATTTTGTAGCTGAATAATTACTAGAAATATTTATATATTAAAAAATTACAATAAACGATAAATAACTGTCAGAATTACATTATTATAAAAAACACTTATCCCTGACAGATAATGTTATTTGGGATTGTCAAATATTATAAGAATAACGATTAAATTGATAAAAAAAAAAAGTTTTAAATCTTCAGAGCTTAGTTCATAATTTAAATAATCTATTTAATACTTCAAGAAAAAAATGTGCGTAAGTGAAAGTTTTTATTATTAGAAGCATCAAATAAATGATAAAAAATACGAAAAATTCTTTAAAAAATATGTATTTTAAGCATAGAAAAGTAATTAAAAAATTACTTTTATTTATTTTTTTACCCTTGTAATCCTGAATTAAAGATAGCGCTGCCAAATATGGTTCATTCATTGGAAAAGAAAGAAAGAAATAAACAAAGAAAAAAAAAACTGATGTATTTATAGTTAATTGCACCCTTACTATCAGTGTTCATTGATAAAAAAAAAAAAAATATTGCTGTTTTTCCAACGTAAAAAAAAAAAAGAATGACGTTTAAAAATGAAAGTCAAATTGAATATTGTAGCAATACGATATAAAAAAAAAAAATTGGGTTTTTTTCACTGTGTCAAACAATTTAATTGTTTTCGTTGAGATATTCTTGAAAAATTTATGTAGTATCTTCATATTTAATGATTCAGTCAAGTGAATAAGGTTTTCTCTGAATAGTGGAGTGTTTTTGCTTCTTTTTAAAATCACACTTGATGAGATGCTGTGTTTTTCGTTAGTATTTGTAGTTCTGTATTTATTTCGATGACTTTAGACTGAAAAGTTTTTTTAGGATATGAATTAAAAATCAACCAAAAGATGCTCTTTTTTTTTATTGGGAATGAAAGTTTGCATTTTTAAATAAGAAAGTGCTAGTTATTGATTTGTAATTGTTGAAAAATGGATGAATATTTTTTTTTTCCCGTGAGAAGTGAAAAGAAAAATAAATTTATTTTATTTTTAATAATTTAATGTTTTTTATTATGTTTTTAATATACCGTTGTGCTATTTAATCTATTGAAATATATTCCTTAAATGGATCCTCTTAGAGTGAAAACCTGTTTGTTCCTTAAAGTTTCAGTTTTCTGTCTCACGATGGGTGAGATTAATTTTGAAGACTAGAGTGCTAAAAAAAGTTATCCATTGAAAATTATGAGTTACGAAATATCTAAAAACTGGAGCTACCCTGATATCCGGAACTGAAAAAGGAAATAAATAAACAAGAAAATAAGAAAAAAAAAAAGTTTTCAGCTTGATGCTTATTTTCTCTGCAAACCATCCATGATCCCAACAATCCATGCAGGCCGTTTTCTTAAGTTCTGTCAATGGAAGGGTGTAGATCTTTGACCTGAAGGCTTTTATCCCCCAAATAACGGACAATAAATAGTGGGAATTGCAAAACAAGTAACCATGCAGGTTAATTGTAATCAATGTATAAAAAATAATTTTCTGTTAGATTTCTTTTTTGAAATTTCAATTAATGTAAGTTGTTTTCTTTTAGGGTAAAAAATTAATTTGTTAGAAAAGTAATTTAATCAGCTAAAATTCATATTAGCTCCATAATTTTATTATGTCTACGTATTTATACAAACAATAATTTATATGATTTTAACTATAAATAACAACCAAAAAAATTCATTATTCATATATTAAGGACAACTTACAAATAAAAACCTTTATATATATATATATACACATTATGTGGTGTTGATAGAGAACTAAGTCCTACTTTGGCTTACTGCTTGATTGGTAGATTAATCACTAATCCTTCTACCAATTTCGATGAAATATTCGTCATTATTGGAATTTATTTTCTTTATTTCCAGAATTCCCATTTACTGTGGATAGCAAGACCGGGAATTATTTGCTCAGGGAATTATCGACAGAGAATCGAAGAGTTCTTTCAATTACCAAGTACTCGTGAGTATTTTTAGTTAAGAAATTAATCATCTTTTAAGTGTACTTTTCTTTGTGTTATCAGGTATTTGATGACATGCATTTTTTGATAAAGGCAACCGATTTTGGAGAACCACAACTCAACTCAACAGCTGACGTCATTGTGGAAGTGATTGACGTCAATGATGAACCTCCTCGATTTTACACTGATCCATACCTGGCGCATGTGCAAGAAAAATTTGGATCCAGGACAAAAGGTTTGTTCTCCACGTTTAATGTAATGAACAAGAATATTTTAGTATGCAGTTTGGGCAACCAGATTGTAAGTAGGTGGGGTTGGTTAAGGATAGTTGAGTGATTGGTTGGAGGGGCTACAGCTTCTTGCATCTCACAGCACACACACATACAATTACGAGATATACGATATTTAACATATTTAAAGACAGATAATTATATTTCTTGGAAGGGAGAAACTCCACCTAGTGTAAGAAATCAGAAACTCACGTGTGCGGAATATATATCTTTAATGGTGTGGGTATGTGAGTCCTTCAGGCCCAAGTTATTTTTGGTTTGCACTAAAACCATATTTTCATCGCGGTATGAGACTACTCGAAGCCCAAGCAGGTTTCACTGTGTAGCTTCTCTGTTGGGTGACAGTCTCGGGGTCGACTAATCCTGAGGAGCTCTTGCCCAGTGTGAAGAGGAAACACACATGGTTGTTACTGGAAATAGGCGACCAAAAGAAGTATATAATGAATAAAATAATAACATCAAATTCCCTCCTCTCTGGTTGTGAAGAAATCTGTAGTATGGTAACTAATACGCAAGGGTTGTGCTAAATATATTTCCTCTCTAAGATAAGATATATATATAAATGTTTCTGGGAGCACAAGGTATGTGCTTTGTACTTCCTCTCATGGTGGTGAGTCTGTTCGACTAATCTCATTCCTCCTACTGAACGTCACAGTGGGCAGCTCCATAATTGCTTGTGGGAAGAGTACGGATAATGTTTAGCACAAAAAATTAACTTGGTTTTGTACAGATATATAAAAACAAAAACAATTATACACACCCATTTAATATATTTAAAAATAAAAAGTAAAGCATTACATAAATAATAAGTTAAAAAATGAACTTATGTTTTGCAAGCGGATTACCAAAAATTGTTTTCCTTCCAATAAAAAATATGACGATAATTGGAAGATGTTATTTTCTAGATGGATCAGAATTTGACGTATAGCAAAAGCCGAAGAATGAATTGCATAAAACAATAAAATGTCTTCAAATCGTTCGGAATTTCTTCATATAACTCGATAAAAAACGCTTCCAATTGTGTTGTAAAAATGCAGATATTTATTTTTTATTTCAGATGCAAGCAGTTGTTAAGGAATTTGATTAAAAATGTATTCGAATAAGTTTTTTGCGCGAAAATGTTCTCACAGCAATAATTTAATTACTGATTTTTTCCCTTTTATGATTGGAATGTCCTGAAAAAAAATTTATCTATTAAAGAAAATGAATTCCTTCTTTTTTTTTTTTTTCTGAAAATGAAATTGAAATTCACTTGCAAATAGTTGTTTTTATAATATGAATGGAATGTCAGTTCTTTTTCACGCTAAACGAATATTTCCGAACGAAAAAGAGGCGATTTGTAATTGGATTTAGAAAAGTTATTAACCCAACAAATCGTAAATTGCTGAAATTATATAACAAAATGTCTTCAAGTAAATACTATATTTCTGTTAAATCCTTAAAATATTCTTCCGTTTGATTTTATTTATTGTTAGTATTCGTTATTTGGGATTTATTTGAGAATTACAACAATTTATTTTATTTTTAATTATTTTTTATTGTTAGGCATATTTAAAAATGTACAAATGTAATCTTTCCTTCATGTACTATGTTATGTTATGTTTTTTCCCTTATAATATATTAATTATATTATTTAAGTTCTTTAATAATATAATTAACTTAATATATTAATAATAATTCTCTAATAATAATATTGACTAACTTAATATACTATGTTAATTATATTATTTAATATTATTAAGTTCTTCCTTATATTATGTTCAGTTTTTTTTTTTTCCCTTTCATATACTATGTGTATTTTTTTCTATTAAATCCTTAAAAATACAATAATAATATTTTTCCGTTTGATTTTTATTTATTGTCAGTGTTCGTTATTTAGATTTCTTTTGAATTACAACGAATTATTTTATTTTTAATCATAGTATGCTGGTAATTGAAAATATAGAAATAAAATCTTTCCCCTTCCATATACTCTGTTATATGTTATGTTTTTTTTTTCCCCTTTCACTTACTTGTTACATATTTTTATATTAAATCCTTAAAATACAATATACTTTCTTTCTAGTTATTTTATTTATTGTCAGTTTCATTATTTAGAATTTGTTGTGAATTGAAATTATCTTAATTTTAATATGTCACAGTTAAAAAACATACAAATATAATCTTTCCTTCATCTAAACATGTTTTAATACAAAATTCAGAGGCATAAAATTCCTTAAATCATCAAAAGAATTTCTTTAAAAAAAGTATTTCAAGTCATTGTTAAGAGCAGGGTGGAATGGATTATCAAAGCCTTGAATATTTATACGGCCCGGCGATCCCATCAGTTTTACAACATGTATTTATTTTATAATGGCCAAAGTGAAAACAATGCGTTAAAAATACACTAAGTGTGCATCCCTATATTCAAAAACTAGACTGTCGAAATGATGAGAAAAAAATATAATAACTCTGATTTTAAAATAAATATTCCTCGGAATAGATAGATATCGCCTGTTTTATTTATGAGTTTACAGTTCTTGAGTTCACAGTGTAATTAAATTATATTCTACGAACTTATGAGGCTTTTATCTTTGAACATCTAATGCCAATATTTCTATTTCTTTAAATGACCTCAGTGACGCAGTGTGACCATCCCTAGATGCGCTATATTGATTGATTGTTGATAACGGAGTAAACCAGACTCTTAGTTGGTAGTTGCTTTTAGTTCCAACTTTACACCTGCGAATCGTTTTTCTTAAATGAAGTTGACCCAACACAAAACACGAGCTCAATTTCATAACGGACGCTAACCTGCAACACCCATTGTGAGACAAATACCCAAATTCAGATCGATTTGCAAAAGCTGAGTGAAAGAGTGGAGAAACATATAATGCAGTAATGAAATAAATATTTTCTTAATGATTTCATATTTTTATTTCATTTGTATTTATATATTTTTTATATAATTTTAGGCAATGAGTGTTTAGTATCATTGTGTATTATATTATACTATGTTTACGTGTAAGAAAAATAGTAAACACAAAAATATTAACACATCATGTTTAAATTTTCACTCAAGAAAATATGTCTATAGTGGATATAAATCTAATATGAGAATAATCTATATCAAATAATTGAGACTGTGATGCCAAATAATTTCATGCAATTTTATTACTTATATAAATACTGTGATTGTTAAACTGGAAGTAAAGGAGATTTTCTGGAATTGATAATTGCATTCTTTCCCCCAGGTAACCCAAATCACTGCTTATGACTCTGATTCCGGTAACAACGGACTTGTTTTCTACAAGCTCGGTGTTGGACATAATAATAAGTTCTACATCGATAGCAAAGGTGAGTTTTTTTATAAGTTATTCAATACATTGCAATTCTAATGCACCACAATTTGATCTAACACATCTGAATTAAGTTTTTTTGACATTGAATACGTTTCTTTTATTTTTTTACTTTTAAAACTTTTATGATAGTTTATTCTTTTAATTATTATTTTTACTATTGTTATTGCTTTTTACCTTTTTTTTCTCATCTTGAACTGTATACATAAGGTTGAGATTGAAAAAAAATGTGATTTCGTTTATGAATGTAAAACAATAATTAAATTTTTACTTTCTTTTAACAAACGTTCATTGGTGATAGTAATAATATTAATCTTCATTGGTGGCTTCAGGTTTTGAATCTGGCGGTGGCATGGATATTTGTGAAGTGGTTCGGAATCCACGGTAAACTGTGAGTGTCTAATTTTCCTAAAGCGTGCAAGGGCCGTAGAGCGACAAACTAAACCTAAACTTCATTATTTTTAACAATGTTCCTGTTGAGCTAAGGCCATCTGTTTGGCTGATTTCGAGCAGTGGTTTCTTTTACAGGGTAGTTGTCAAGCTACGACCAACAACCATTGCCACCGGGACCCCTACGGTTAAAGTGAATTCTAAGCTTAAAAAACATCCATGGCTGGGACTCGAACCTGAGACCTGCCAGAGCTCCCAGTTACTCAGCCATCAATTTAATAACATTTGTGTACTAGGGTTAATTATTTCTAATATAAAACTTTAATTTTCATACCTATTTAATTACTTTGCAATTAATAGATATTTTTTCCAATTGAAAAAATGTGACATTGTATGAACTATGAATATAACTATTAATATACTATAACTAACTATAATTATTCATGAACAATAATTAAATTTACTCTTTTTTGAAAGATGGAACCGTATGGACATTATCGACTCTTGACTACGAAAAACAAGCCTTCTACAACATGACGGTCATCGCCTACGACCAAGGAACGCCAAGTCTGAGTTCCACCGCCAAATTGTGGGTGACCGTCGCCGACACCAACGATGCTGTGCCGGAATTTTCAGCGCAGTGTACACTCTTAGAAGTCGCAGAAAGTCGCCAACCGGGCGATACGGTCTTCAAACTGGATGCCGAAAAGGAGATTTCAAAATATGCCTTATTGAGTGAGTTATGAATTTTCCGTATCTTTTGATATGTCACGCTCATGCTAATTTTTAAATCTCATATTTTTTTTTTTTTATCGTTGACTGTGTAAATTAAATGGTGACAAATAATAAAGATTATGTAAATGTTTATTTAAAAAGGCAATTTAAAAACACTGAATTGTTTTGTTTAGTGTTTCGTAATTGGCGATATAAATTTTACAGATTTTTGTTGATGAATTCGAAATTTTTGTTTATTTAACCTAATGCTGTTTATTCAAGGGAAATATTTTTTTATGAATTGGAAATATGTTTCATAGATATTTAATAGAAATATATTTTTATTATTTGATTTTTCACATCATTTTATTGAAAGACTCATTTTTATTTTTGATAAATTAATGGGGAAGAATTACCATAATTTAAAAAAAAAAATTCCATTTAATGCTAACTTGTATAATTTATTGCAGAAAAATAGAATTGAAATTAAAAACTATTTTTGTGAATATGGATATGAGTAATTAAATACCAAGTATTTTTATTATTATTTTATTTAGATGTAAACAATTTTTATGCTTAAGAATCTGCTAGTTAAAAAGTCAGTGGCATTAAAAAATAATATTTTAAATATTTGTTGAAAATTATTCATGCTTACTTTTTTTAATGTGTTTTTAAATAATCTTTATTTAGATGGAAAAAATCTCATATCATTGATAATGCCGTCATGGCCTTAAATAAAAATAAATAAATAATAAAAGATAATATTAAAAAAATAATTAAATAAAAGGATTTCCAAATTTAAATATAATAACTATAAGGAAGTATAATTTTTTTTATATCTTATAAATTTAAAACTCGTGATTGTTTTTGTAAGTTACTTAATAACATTTTATTTAGTTAATAAAAGGACAGGCCTTATACAATAATAGTTTTAGTTCTAAATATATAATACAAAAATATTCAAATGAAATATTTATTTTTTTTATTAAAATATCACTCTTAAATTACATTTTATTCATAAACGTTTCATATTTTCATCATATTAATACTTAAGATTAATAAAAAACAACATATTTCAACATACTAGGATTTTACTTCTTTAAAAAAATGAGAGACCATTTTTAAAAATTACAATTGCAGTATGCAGATTGGGGGGAACCTGGGTGTTGTTGTGGGCACAGATTGAAGAACTCACAGATTTATTATAAACACAACACATACAATTAGATACATGCAATATCTAACACATTTAAGAAGGCATATAATTATAGATTCATGGAAGGATTCCACTTCTTAACCAAAAAATTCATATAACTGAGTTACGCGCAGGATGCTGAATGTACTCCTCTCCGTGTGAGAGTTTGGGGGCATCTAACCATTTCTTCTAAACGCTCTTGGCAATGCGTAGGAGGAAGCATGGTTACATGATAAATTAAATTTAAACTAAAATTAACACAATACAATTTTTTATAATTAAAAACAATTAATAAAATTTTCTTTTGTAATTTTTTACTACGAATTGTTGGTAGGAAATAACAAAAATTGAGGCCTAAATGTTATAGTTTTTAAGTTGTACTGGAATATTCAGCCATTTATCCATCCATTTATGTATACATATTCTTTTTTAATTGTTTTTAACAAATTTGTTTGTTTTTTGTAGATTCGGACGAAATCGATGCCATGATGTTGACATGAGCACCGGTGACATCCGCCTGGTGAAAGCCCTGGACAGCGTCCAGCAGAGCCACTACAGGCTGCTGGTGGAAGCCTCGGGTCGACAGCGATCCGCCCTAAATCAGACACGGCGGGAAGTAAGTTCCTTTAAAAGACTATTGAATAAAAAGCATCAGAATATTTGATACCGTAAAGGCACACAATATATAAAATTGTTTCAAAATACAGAAAAAGAAATTTTCTGAACTACAGGGTGATTATAATTACAGTACAGGGTGATATTACAGGGTGCATTACACACATATTATATTTTATATAATTACTAAATGCTGTAAAAAAGAACGTCGAAGAAGGTACGTGAAACTGTACGACACCAGGGAAAAAAAAAAGTTCCACAGTCTTTCCCATCCCATTTGAGGTGGGGACCTTGCCGGGGATGGGCTTTCACCTCAATAGTGTCACAACTGTTGAATGACTTGGAAGCCATTTTTTCCGTCAAAAAAAACAAACAATCAAAACATTGAACACTACAATTGGTTTAATGTGCAACTGATGTCAAATACGTAGTCATTTCGATTCAAAATATCACTGGCAGCCTTAATTCACTTTTCTTTATGGCGATTACAGCCATCATGTTGAGTAGAAATAATGAATCTTAATTTTAGTCCGTTGAATGATTAATTCCCGTAGGACGCAAGACGTATTAATTAGTTTTGAGATTTCATAAACTTTGCCATATCAAAGATGTTATGAATATCTTAAAATTGGTGTCGAACATATTTCGCAAACATTAAAAGACGGAAAAATCTTCGCTATTAAAATAAAAGCTTTCATTTTATTTCTTTTCAATGAATTTATTCATGTTTCAATGTTTATAAATTTAGTTAAAATGGTTTTCACAAATTTGACATTTGAGAAAAAAGATTTCCTTCAATATATAAGATTGCACTGACGTATAAATTAAATTTTTAATATGGCAGAGGTACATGTTCCCTGTTTTATAACTAAAGCTATCGAAAAACTAAAAATATATTCATTTCTATGATATGAGAAAAATTAAATTTTCCAATGTGAAAAATTATTATTATTTAGTCCACTACGGTTTTAGGAAAAAGTAAATGAAATAGAGTTTTTCTCAAGAAATAATAATAATAAAACTTTATGAGAATGAGGTGAAAACAATAAAAAAATACTTTGAAATATTTTATCATCTGTCTCCAGTACTGCTGAGTTTTTAGTACTGACACCTTTTCCAATATGGTGTGGATTGGGGATGGAGGGAGAAGAAAAAGAACGAAATTTTGAAACGATTGAATTTTCTTTTCTTTTTTATCTTGCGAAAATCTAATTCCGACGCAGAATTCGATACTGTCAAATTTGCTGGAGTACAGTTTTCCCATCTAATTACATATTGAAATTGCAGCAGTTTTTCTATTTGTAGTAGTATTCAAATTTTAACAAATGCATTGCGTTTTGAAATACAATCCGATATGTCATTTTTAAGAAAGAAGAAAGAAAAAATATCAATGATTAATCTGTTGACAATGAATTCTTTTTTTTATCACTTTTTGTAAGATTTTTTAGATATTTGAGAAATACAGAGGATTATGATTAAAGCCCCACTTAGAAAATGCTGCAAAAAAGAGCCACTTGTCACAATGAGTTCAAATTTGAACTGAAGATACTTAAAGAAGGGGGAAACGGTACGCATCAAAAAAGTTTCAAAGTGTAATAATAGATGGTGCTATAAGCGGCATAAAAGAAAGTGAATATTTTGAAGTTCAGTACTTTTTCTTTTTTCTGTATAAAAAAGAAACATTATTACTTGTATATTTATTCAGAAGTTTAGACAAAAGAAATAAATATCCTGTTGTCTAATAATGAATTGCTGTTGGCAAAAAAAAAAAAAAAAAAAAAAAGAAAAGGAAAAAGAAAAAGGATTTTAAAAAAGAAAAATATGTTTTATTTTTTATTAAAGAACTAATATAAGATGAATACATTTTAATTCATATCGTTCTGCCTTCATTCAAAAGTGAAATATATACAGGGTGATTATAATTAAAGTCCATCTCAAAATGCTGTAAAGCGAACCACTCGTCACAATGAGTATAAATTTGAACTGAAGATATTTGAACAAGGGTAAAACGGTCGGCATCGAAAAAAGTTCCAAAGTGTATTAATAGATGGCGCTGTAAGGGGCATAAAGAAAGTGAATTCGGCTGGCTAGTGATATTTTGAATAGAAATTACAACGAATTTGGCAATGGTTCACATTAAACCAACTGTAGTATTCAATGTGCTTGCTTGTTTCGATTTTTAACGGAATAAATAACTTCCAAGTCATTCAAAGTAATGTCACTGTTAGTGGAAAGCCCACCATCCACTATTTTTGATGTCATACTGTTTCCATCTTCTATATATAATATATATATGATATAATATATGATATATACTTATAACATTAGATACGATATATACGTTATAATGCTTTATCTTCAGTTCAAATTTGAACTTATTGTGACGTGAGTGGCTCTTTTTTCACAGCATTTTAAATGTGAGACTTTTAATTATAATCCCCTGTATACTGAGACATTTATAAAATGATTGAAAACATACTTGAAAACCACAATAGAGCCTTGGTATTTGATGTTTAATACGAATAAATTTATTTTTAATTTAATTATAACTTTCTTAATTTCTTTCCCATTTCGTGGCAAATTCAAAAAGAAAAATATATTTTATACATACAATTTTTTTTTTTAATGTTAAAAAAAGATTGCTAACTAATTACTGTTAATTTATTTTATTTCTGGTAAACATCATAGTTGGAACCGGCCATGGTGTACGATTGTTCCCTAGCCGTCTGTACGAAGTGACCGTCTTCGAAAACCGGCTAGCACCCTTGGTGGTTCTTGACCTGAATGCCACAGATGAAATAGCACACAAGCCTGTACTTTACAGTATCGTCGGACATGATTACAAATCTTGGTAAATAATTTTATATATATATATATATTATATATATATATATATATATATATATATATATATATATATATATATATATATATATATAATATGTATAATAAATAACATGATTGCAAAATAAATTTATTACCAAACTCGAAACCTGTGAGGGCCAGGAGCGCTACCCACTCGGCCATCGAAATCTGCCAGATAAATAGAATCACTTTGAAGTATAAAATTAAAAAATGATGATTTTTATTTATATTTATACCAAGAATTAATATATATATATAGCAGCAAAGGAGGTTACGGCAAGTTGTTATGGCTTTTTAAAGAAATTGAAGAGTCATAAGTGATCTTCTTTTTTATTGGCGCGACAGCCCCATTGTGGGCCAAGACCCAGATTCCGAATCATGACATGTTTTTTTTTTTACGGGGTAGCATTTTCAGCCCTACGCCGAACGCTCTACAACCATAATGTGACACTGACTTACGGCTTAAAGTGGATTCCGAACCACTACAAACATCCATGGCACCGTCAGGGCTCGAACACGAAAAGTGTGACATCGAGCGCCAGACCGCTTGGTGACTCGGCCATCAGGCCCCCTATGTGTTTTTACACAGTTTATTAATTAATAAGTATAAAAATATTTGTAGAGAGTACCAGCTTCGTGAGTTTTCGAAAAGCCCCGTGTTTTAAAACGTATGCATCTGGGTCAAAGCAAATAACTTATATACCAATGACTGAAAGAGGTCTGGTTAATGTTATGTGGTCTAGTGAATGCACTTTATAAATAGACACAAGGCGGAACTAAATATCATGGTAGTTGATGTTTTTAGTTTGTTAGTTTGGTTTGTTGCTCTACAGTTATTTTGTTCACACGAGGGCTAAACCGACCGGGACCTACAATTTTTAAGTGGATTCCGAACCACTCACAAACATCCATGCCACAAGACCAAAGCGCCAGCCAATTGGGCAATACTAAATATTGTTCCTTTCCAATTATTATTTTTATAATAAAAACAAAAATATTTTCTTTTTTCTCCCTTATTTTTAAAGCAATTATAAAGAATTGTTGTTAGACAGTAAAATAAGTTAACTAAAATACTTTAAATAAAAATTTTAAAAGGATAAAATCCTTTCCTCCAATACAGACAAAAGAAACTATTTCATTTAACCGCAAGTTCCCTTTACTATTACAGATAAATGACTTTTTCAAGTATTCTCACATCTTTTTCTGAAACTTAACTAGACCACTATTAAAAAAAGTCGAGGACTTTTCTTTGTTACTGAAATCGATTTAAGAGCTCAAAATCAACTTAGGAAAAAATCCACATTTTTACTCTTATTCCTTTTTCTTTACAGTGCAGATTAATACACGCAAATGAATGTTTTCATAACCTTTTCATAATTCAATGAAACGTGGATATAGAGATAAATGACTAAATATCTTTTATTTATACTATATGTATTTTCTGTATTTTTAAATTTAAATTTTCAAACCAATATTTTAATAATAACTATATCAATAGATCAATATATCAATATTTATATGAGAGATATTCCTTCAATGAATGGTATACAATTCACATAAAAAACATATATATCGAGTTTTTAGTATATGCATTTATTTCTACTGAAAATTATTTATTTTTACAGATTTATAAAACACAATATAAAAATATTTAATTTTGTACAAACATAATTTTCAAAGATTCATAATTTTCTCTATTTCATAATTTTCTAAGATTGAAGTTAGGAATTATAATATGGCTATGTAATGTTTAATAGTATTGTTTAATTGCTAAATAGTTTAGTTGTTTGATTATTTAATAGTGTTTTTATATTAATAGTACTTTTATATTAATAGAATTTGTTTAATTGTCTTTAAGTTATTAAATTTGAAATATTCCTCCAATTAATGCTCAAAACCTTTCAGGCATAAAAAAAACAATCAATCGTGTTTTTGTATAAGTATTTAGTTTTACTGAAAACTAGATTTATAAAAAACATCATATAAAATACTTAACATACTAAGATTAACTTTCTAAGATTGAGGTAAAGAATTATAATATGCCAATATAATATTTAGTAGTATTGTTTAATTGTTAAATAGTTTATTTTTTTAATTATTTAATAGTATTTATATATTAATAGTATTTGTTTAATTGTTTTTAAAGTTATTAAAAATTGAAATGTTCCTTCAATTAATATTAAAAATTTTCACTTAAAAATACAAACGAGTGTTTTGTATATGTATTTTATTTTTACTGATAACTGGATTTATAAAACACAGCATAAAATATTTAACATTGAAGAAACATATGCTGCACTACATAATTTTCTAGGATTAAAATAAGGAATTACAATATACCAATATAATATTTAGTTAGTTCTAACACTGTATAAGAATTAAAAAAAATTCTTACAATTAGACGAATTAAATTTATAAAAGTTTAACCTTGTTATACTATTATACATATATATATATATATATATATATATATATATATACATACTAGTTGACCCGGCAAACGTTGTTTTGCCATATACATTATTTCTATAAAATATTTTTTTAGTTAAATAAAAATAAAAAAAAACTAACTTACTGTAAGTGTGTGGAAATATGGTTATGATTGGAAGAGGAATGGAACGTTGCAGACAATGACGGCGTATAAAATGATAATACACTAACCATTTATTTATTTCATCCTTTATATTTTATTAAATTAACAAATATATTTTAAATTACATTATATAATAACTGTATATGCATCAGAAATAGTTATTTACATATTTACTACTAATTATGGCAATTAAAAATAATCAACAACAATCTCTAAGTACAATGGAGTGTACGATATTTTTGGTTAGTCCGTCTTTAGCCAACACAAACAAACTGGATGGTTTACCCACACGCGAACATGCCACGTAACATTAACACAAGCTACACGTGTAAATATAATTTAATGCTACACGTGCAAAGAATATAACTTAACAAAACATTAACTTAAGACATTAACACGCTACACGTGCAAATATAACAGTATTCGTTCTCTTATTATTTGACTTACCTTTAACAATGATAAAACACGTATATTTATTTAACACGTAAATATTTCTCTTTTAAATTAAAACTATTCCCACCAAACGTTGCGTATAATATATATAGGTAAAGTAACGGCCGTTGTTGGCGCGAGTTCACATATAATATCATATAAGATCATTTAATTAAATAAAAGTAAATAAAATGAAGCCGATTAAAGACTTTAATTTTTGTTTAAGCACACGTGCTGTAATGTCATGACTAAGAAATTTAAAAAAAAAACACTACATTGTTTTACGAAAGAAATTTTTAAAAATATTTAGGGGTGGACCACCCTTATCACTTAGGGTTTAAAAATAGATTACGACCGATTCGCAGACCCACCAAATATGCACAAAAATTTTCATAATCGGTCAAGCCGTTTTTTGAGGAGTTTGGCAACAAACACTGTGACACGAGAATTTTATATATTATATATATATATATATATATATATATATATATATATATATACTATTTTTATTTATTAATTAGTATTTACTTTGGAACTATTTGCATATCATTATTGTAACTATTGTACAATCTGCCTATAAAAAGGCATTCTGGTTTAGCAATAAATACTAGACCACATAACCTCAAAACCTTTTTTGGCCAGTTACTTTAAATCCTTTTTACCACAAATAGGAGAACCCGATCTTATTTAAATATTTTCTCGAATTTTTTCAAATAAAATTTTAAATTTCATGATTCATTTCTTATTTATTCCAAATCAATCACTATATTCACCCCATTTCACATTTCTGCTACAATAATATATCATTATAATATATAACAAATAAAACGCTCGAGTCTACCCTATTGGTAATCTCGAATAGGTATGAAATCGACACCCAATACATATTGAACCGAAATTCAACATCCTTGGCATGAAAGAAAAAAAAAAATCCCTTTCAATATGTTTTCCCCACCTCACGGTTTCTTTCCTTGCAGGTCTCTTTGTGATGGAAGCCGACACCGGGCGCCTCACTGTGACCGCCAGCCTGGATAGGAAAAAAGGGACAGATATTCCCTAAAAGTCCGGGCGGAGAACGTCGGGCGTCACAGATTTGGCAGAGAGATAAGTAGATCCGGTAAGGCATTCTCCTTTTTTGTATCTCCGGTATTGTTGGTGAGACTGTCTTTGGATAGATTTCTGTGGAGTATTATGAAGTGGTTGAATAGAGGGATAAAAGGGAAAAAACAGAGTTGGAGTGTATAATAAAAAGGGGATATAGTGTTGTAATAGTTGGTTTTTATATATTCAGTACTTTTTCTTTTGTGTATGAAGAAAAGGAAACATTATTATTTAGATATTTATTCAGAAGTTAAGATAAAGAGATAGATATTCTGCTGTCTAATAATGAGTTGCTGTCAGCAAAAAATAAAAATAAAAATATGTTACTTGTAATTAAAGAGCTATACTACTGTGTCCAAAAGAAAAAACAATTTTCAATTTAAAATTCACGGGGCTTATGGAATTTAATTTTTTTTCTTTTTTAGGTTGATGACACTGTCCTTGACTTTATTTACTTTTCAAATTTATTTCAACGCCTACAAACTAATCCCCTCTGGAAACAATGCACTTATGCCAAATTTTATTCCAATCCTCAATGCATGCTAAAAAGTCATGGGCAGGGAGGATCTTCAAAGCGCGCGGCGATTCACGTTGAATCTCCCTCAATCTACTCAAAACGGTGTCCCCGGAGTGGTCTTTTGAGTTTAGGGAATAGCCAGAAGTCGCACGGTGTGAATACGGTGCTTGTGGAACATAGGGTTTCGTTTTTGGCGAAACAGTCAAGAAGAATCAATGCAGTGTGAGCGGACGCATTCAGTGTTTTCGGTGTCAATCGAGATTTGACGCTTTGAAACCCAAAATGGAATGGACCAATCCTTTTGAAATTCCAAGATCATCAGCAAGGTCTCTAATTGTAAATAGACGGTATGCAAGCACCAAAGTTTTAATTTTTGGACGCGAACTTCGCCGGCTGATGTTGAGGGTCGACCAGAGGGTTCTTCTTCTTCAACGCGTTCTCTGCCTTCTTTGAACTGTTTATACCACTTGTAAGCCTTTCTTTCCGATATAGGAATGTTCACTGAATGCCTTCTGCAACATTCTATACGTTTCCGCAAACAAAATTGAATGCAAGTTCTTTGCTCAATGAATTCAGATATTTCAAAAATCGCCGAATCAGTTTTAGCGCCTCAGAAAGCCAAGCGTAACTCAAACACTAATGAATATTTTGACGTGAAATTTCACACAGATGTCAAGGACAGTGCCAACAAACTAAAAAGAAAAAAAAAATAAATTAAATTCCATAAGCCCCGGGATTTTTAAATTGAAAATTGGTTTTACTTTTTGGACACAATAGTACTACTTAAGTTTCTTTTATTGAATTTTTCGAAATAAAATAAATATTCTATAAATATGTCAATAAATATTGAATGACAATATATTCTATTATGCGTTATTATGGATTATATTCCTTTTATATTTAACTAAAGACTATTTTAAGTCGCTATAACGGGCATATATCGATTTATCGCCCACGTACAGTTAGGAAGAAAACTTTTGTAGACTCCTTTTTTCTTTATTGCGAATCATTCAACATTAATTATGGATTATGTCACTAAATATTGACATCATAGAAAATTAATCTAATGTTTCCTGAAAAAGGTTATCTCGTCTGTGAATAATTTAACTATGTTTTTAAATAAATTTGTGTAGATTTCTCCTTTCAGCAAAAAAGTCGCGTGTTTGAAAATTTTAATTTTAGTGTATGGTATCAATGTTCAGAGCTATTTCGATTTTAACTAATAATAAACATTCCCACATTCCCGGTATAATAATTTTTATATGGTCTCCGAAATAACAATAACGAATGATAGTAAGCAATAGCGAAGTTTCAGTTCTTTTAATTATACGCCGTTGAGTTTTTTTAATATTTAATTTATTGAAAACTTCGAAAATTAAAATTTTATTATAATTTTAAATTAAAACTCTTTAATTTACTGAATTAAGACTACATAATTATTATAAATCCCAAAATAGAAGTTATTGAAACCTCAAAATTAAATAATTTACGAGCAATAAAACTTCAATATAAATTTTATTTATTACAGTAAGTTTTCTGTAATTAATTTCAATACAATATTATTTCCCAAATATTTAATATTTAAAGAGGCGGATATCGATACACGAATCGATAAACCAATGCACCCAATTACATCACGTGCTTTAATATCCAGAATCGAAGCACCATCTCCACCCTTGTGGAATGGGCGATAGCTTAATCCTGGAACATCTGGTGTATTAGAAGGAACAAAACTTTTGCATGATTTAAAATGAAAAATGTCTTCGGAAAACCAATGCGTACAGTCGTTTAAACTACATGTTATTCGGTGAAGTGGTTATATGATGAAAAATGATGCAAAAGTTTCAAACTTTCTTTTGTCCCTTTGAAAAGTTTATTAAAGATCATCTCTTAAAAGTTCAAGTAGAGAATTCAGATGTTTCGAAACTTAATGTTAAAACGATTTCATTTGCATCGTAGAAAGGGAAAAATGGATGCATTTAAGATACAGGATCGAACAATAAAGAGTTCCAAATCATTTGTAAACGACAAATCAATGAAACATTAAACATTGATGTATATTTTCCAGCGATACTTTAAATGTCGTCCATTGTTGTTGTCCTGTCTAATCCTGAGCGTTCGGTATAAGCCAGACTATAATTACTGTGAGCTAAACGCACGATCCATCAAAAAATAATAATTATTAAATACATTTGCTTTGAATAGCTATGCAAAATTACTCATTGAATTTTAAAAATATCAAACAATTACGAACATTAATTCTTTCATTCATTAACTATTGTAATGTGGCGAGCATACATTTCAGTATGTACCTGCAATCACTCCTGTTCTCACATAAAACATGATTAGTAACATACTATAATCTTAAAAATCGTACCTATTTTAATATTAATGCAAATTATCAGAATGAAGAAGAATTCGATTTTAAGCTGATGGTGAACATTACAGTCACTGCTTACAGAAACTAGAAGACTCAATAGCAACCATGATATAAAGGGTTTTAGTCTGCAGTCGGTCTGACTGATGAGTGTGTTTGGGGATTTTCTTACTTATGACACTTAATTGCTGGGAATTTGCCTTTCACTACCTTATCCCTTTGTCCTTCAACTCTTCATCCCATACAAGAGACTTTGTGGTACCTACAAGACACTTTGTGGTATCAGATAATCAATCCATCTTGTTTATGTTACGAAATTTCTGATAATAACTAAAAACTGATGTTACTTTTCAACAATTTCTGCTTACCCATTTTCATAATATTTCCACCTCCATGCTTGCAATAATTATGATGACAAAGTTCAAAATGATTTCTGAAGGTTTTGGAAAAATAGAAAGTATTTAGCGCATTTTTCACGAAGAAAGCTAATTTTGTACCTACAGTTGAGCATGTTTTAGTTGAAAGATATATGCGTAAAATGCAATATTTTATAGATTTAATGCATTGCAGGTACTATGGTATATTTGATTTGAAATCCTGAATAAATTTGATACTAAGTCTAATATTTTAAGTTCTGTTTCAAAAATGTTCAGTGTGTACCTGTAATCACCCTGTACTCACATAAAACAATAATGATTTATGCTTATTGAAAGATATATGCATAAAATGTAATATTATTGTACATTTAATGTATGGTTTGGTACTGTGGTATATTTAACTTGAATCGCTGAATAAATATTATACCAAAATGAGGGAAGTCTAATTTTTCAGACACTGTTTACAGAAAATTCCAGCATGTACCTGCAATCACCCCTGTCCTTTCATTACTAATGATTTGCACTTATTATCAGCATATAATAATCTTAAAATCGTACCAATATCTTATAATATATAGGATTGTTAAAGCATTAGCTATTGGCCTATGTAAAAATAAACAGATCGATATCTCTGATACAACGGTCTATATCAGTATTCCTTTTTCTTTTCCCTAATCCTTTCGAATTTGGGAAGAAAGTAACATTTGAGGCACGTTTTGTTTCCCACTTTGTGCATCGTAATATGCCCGAATCTACTACTATCATTCAGCATTTTCTCCCATTTTTTCCCATTTACGGGATATGCGTTCCCTGGAACTCGATTCTCTTCCTTTCATCCCCTGGAAAACAATGAGTGCCTGCGAAATGAAGGAATGCCTGCATCTCCTATTCTGCGGCGCCTTTTGAAGTTGGAAAAAGAAATGCGGTCAAGGGGGCACATGCGGAGGTGGTGAATAATGGTTTAAGTGTGGCCACGAATAAAGGGTGGTGTGCAGAATTGTTGGAGTACCTTCATAGAGTATTTTTGACTTTACGATCCATACGTTTAAGGTTGTTTGTTCTTTGCAATTGGTAATGGTACGATGGGAAGCAATTTATGAAAACTATTTAAAAATAATTAAGTGAAAGTAATTGATATTTTTACTTAATTACTAGTTGACCCGGCAAACGTTGTTTTTGCCATATACATTATTTCTATAAAATATTTGTTTAGTAGTTTGTAGTTTATGAAAAAAAAAAAACTAACTTACTATAAGTGTGTGGAAATGTGGTTATGATTGGAAGAGGAAGGAACGTTGCAGACAATAACGGCCTATAAAAGGATAATACACTAACCATTTATTTATTTCATCCTTTATACTTTATTAAGTTAACAAATATATTTCAAATTACATTATATAATATAATTACTAACAGTCATATAATTTTACGTTATCTCTCTCTTTCAAAATAAAATTTATGCTCTCGATAATCTTATGCTTTCGAATTTGCACTAAATAACACTTACTTTACTGGAATCCCATATTCGCCACAATGAAGTAAATTATTACACAATTACACTTGTAAGTTAAAACGCAATAACAGCCATCTTTATTTTCTTAGAACAATAAAAAATTGCCAATTTTGCTTAACTAAACATTAACATAAGCTAATAATTTAACGCTACATGTGCAAATATAACAGCATTTGTTCTCTTATTATTTGACTTACAACACTGTACGTGTTTTACAACAATGATAAAACACGTACATTTATTTAACATGTAAATATTTCTCTTTTAAATTAAAACTGTTCCCACAAAAATGTTGCGTATAATATATACAGGTAAAGCAACGGCCGTTGTTGGCGCGAGTTCACAACACGTGTTGATTTATATAAGATCACTTAATTAAATAAAAGTCAAAAAAATGAAGCCGATTAAAGACTTTAATTTTTGTTTAAAACACACGTGCTGTAATATCATGACTAAAATTTTTTAAAAACCACTACATTGTTTTGCCATAGAAATTTTTAAAAATATTTAGGGTGGACCACCCTTATCACTTAAGGGTTTAAAAAAATAGATTACGACCGATTCGCAGACCTACCAAATATGCACAAAAATTTTCATAAGAATCGGTCAAGCCGTTTCGGAGGAGTTTGGCAACAAACACTGTGACACGAGAATTTTATATATATTAGATTTTGAAGCTCAGTACTTTTTGATATCCAAATTTCGTTGTCTAATTTTAACCTATTTGCCTGTAACGTTTGCTTTGTGGAAATCAAACAGTTGTTAAATGGTTACTGGAGTTATTAGGCTCAAGATAGTTATTGGACAAAGCAAGATACGTTTCATGTTGTTTGTTCTTTACAACTGACAATGGAATGATGGGAAATGATGGATGAATCATTTTTACTAAATAATTTGTAAGCTCAATACCTTTCGATAGCCAAATTTCCTTGGTAATTTTAACAATAATTCTTTAGTAATTTTAATAATAAAAAATTATATTTGAAATAAAGAAACTTAATTATTTTCTCTTCTAGTAAAACATCATATTAAATATAATTAAACTTAATTTTGGGTCAAACCGTTTCTTTTTTGATAAATCTTAGCTTTCCAATTTTGAATTTTAAATCAATAACATTATATACATTGGCAATGAAAGTTCTTAAAAATAATTGTCATAAAATAATAATTTTTATTATTTTGTTTTTAAATTATTTGAGAGATTCTGATTGAAATAAATATACATTTTATTTTTTATCCCCTTCATCATCATATCTGGCTCGACAGCCCGTTGTGGGGTTGGGCCTTCTTTAAAAGATCCAGCCAGGCATTCTGCTCTTGGCCCTGGACCTCCAGTTTTTGGATCTTAATAACATTGAAATCAGAGTCTAAACAGTGGACTCATCTCTTTTTCGGTCTTCCCCTTGGTCGCTGTCCAAAAGGGATTGCACTGAAAACCTTCAAAGCAGTTCTATCACTTTCCATTCGCACGAGATGACCAGCCCATCTCATTCTGTACAGTTTAACAAATTTTAGAACGTCAATATCTCTAAAAGTTTGTAAAATGGAAAATTGTATCTTCTTCGCCAATTTCCATTGTCATTGATACCACCAAAAATAATATTTTTATCCCCTTAACGCTGTTAATACATTGCATTAGCTGATGGCTTCTTTGACTGACTTACTTCATTAAAGATGTAATCAATGTCTTTCTTGCAGCTACAACGTACGACAAAGAAGTGACATTCAGTCCATAGTTTCTTTTTTTTTTCGCCTTATGGTCACGATAATTAGTTGCTAGAGGTCTTTTTGGTTAGCTATTAAAGTAGAAAAAAAGTAGTCTTAGAGATTTTTTGAGATGTTTCCTTAGTAGAACAAGCAAAAGATCTATTTTTAATTCCTTCAAATTTCTAAAAACGAACATCAAACGAAAATGTTCTTATAAGAATTTAAAGATTTATATTTCGACTCTTTTTAGAACTAGGTTATTCAGGAAATAGAAATTATTAATGTTTGTTTATTGGATCAGTTTTTTTAAATATTTATTCTTAATTTTTATTTAGAATTACTATCTTAATAGAATTAAAACGTTGTTTTTTTTATTCATAATACTGAGTCAAATCTATTTATTCATCAGTTTAAAAATATTTTTAATTTTTTTCCTTTGATCTGAAATTATTTTTTGTAATGGTTTCATTTAATTGTAGTTTCAAAGTAATTTTATTTTTAGTCTTTATATGGCCATACATTTGAATTGATATAGTTGTATATATGAGAACATTAAAAAAATGTTGAAAAAATGACTTCCAAGTCATTCAACAGTTGTGACACTGTTAATGGAAAGCCCATCCACCACGGCCAGGTCGTACCAAATTAGATGGAAAATCAGTGGAACTTTTGATGACACACTGCTTCACTCTTCTTCCAGTATCTTCAGTTCAAATTTGAACGCCTTGTGACGAGTGGTTTTTTTTACAGCATTTTGAAATTGGGACTTTAATTATAATCACCCTGTAGTATAAAAATACATATCGGAACTGCAAAAGATTGATTCGTTAAATAATGTAAGAAGAACTTATAAAACAAGTTTTCAGCTATAAGTTGCATTTGAATTTAAAGAAAAACATATAGTTTTAATAACAAACAAATATAATCAAATATATCATACCGTTTCCTTAATGAATCGTAAAAGATGACGATAATAATATAAAAGAATAATATAATATAAAAGAATAATATATATAAAAGAATAAAAAATGAATGCTGTTTTATTTTAATCTGCAGGACCCTATCAGATCCACTGAAAGTTACCACCTGGCTTTCGATGAAGCTTTAGTTGTCATTGAAGTTGGCGACGAAAACAACAATGCGCCAATCTTCGAAGTGCAAGGAAAGACCCATTGTGGCAGCTGTACCTTTAGAAGCTTCCTTTGGATACCAAGTTTTGAGAATAACGGTATGGTGAACTTTTAATTGGCAATGACTATAATGTATAAGTTCGTGACAAAATATTGTTATTTTCCCATATTTTTTTAATTTAAAAGCTAAACATATTGAGCCATTACTCATAGATTTAAGACTTGTAAAAACATTTCGAAATAATTTCGATAAAATTTTAGGAACATTTGTAAAATATTATATTTTGTTTAATAAAAATTATTAAAAATTTATATAAACGCAATTTATCGTATGAAAAATGTATCCATTTTTTATTTATTTTTGTTAAAAATAATTTTTATACCTATCAGATTCAATCAATTAATCATTCGATGTATGCAAAATAAAAGATTTGTTTATATTTTCTTAAAACTGAAAATTATTATAATATAATGAATGAAAAATTAAATAATATAATGAAAAATATAATATAAAAATATAATATAAAATATAAATTATAATACAATAATTAATGTATAATTTTTTATCTGGTATAAAACCAAAATAAATAAATAAATATTTATTTATTTGTTGTATTTTATTATTGTTTGATGTTTTCTTAATTGTATTTTTATTTAATTAATTTATTAATTATTAACAATTAATTAATTAATTTATTTATTATTAACTTATTAATTATTATTTAATTGTTACTTTTTTATTCAAAAATTATTTAATAAATATAAAAAATTTTCTTCACACAATTTGCCAAACGATAATTTTTTACCCTTTTTACTTTATTCACCCATTTATTAGCTTTCCCTATATATATCTTGTTCAAATTCTCAATCTTCATAAAATATTTTTTATTCATCCACTCAATTTCAAATGCATTTTTTTGAACTTGTAGTGGAACATTATTTTTTATTTTTTTTTTTTCAAATATTAATTCAGCAATTACGTTTCATTAATTAATTTTTAGTTTTTTTTTTAAGTTGCATATTTATTTACCGATAGATGGCGCCAGATAAACTTAATAAAATGAATGAAAGTTATTTATAAAGGATTTTCTATGTAGTGAAAAAAAAATGGAGTTGACTTTTAAAAAATTTGTTTTTTATATTACTTGTTTTTATTTTTTATCTGGTATATGACCAAAAAAATAAAAGAATAAATAAGCACTATTTATTTTATTATTGTTAAAATCTAGTTTCATCTGATGACGTTTTCTGGATTGTATTCTTATTAAGTTATTAATTTATTCTTAATTATTAATTAATTAATTAATTTATTTATTATTAATTTTTTATTAATTATTATTTTTATTATGTTAATTTTAATCAAAATCATTTAATAACTACAATAATTTTTCTTTGCCAAACGATGATTTTTAATCGTAATCTTTTGTTGATTGGTTGCACTTGTGAAACGGAATTTTCGTTTTTATTCTTTTGCACTTTTAGCGTAAATTTTTCCTACAATAAATTTAGCCAAAATAAAAAGTTTGTTTTGTCAACTCTAAGGCAATTTTGCTAGTAATATATTTTTGGGATGAAAATCATAATATCAACATTTTATCAAAAATTAATGAACCAAAATTTTTTGAAAAAGAATGAACTTTTATCAAAAATACAACTCTAATTATTTGTATTAAAATTACAACAATTTTGATTTTGCTTAGGATTTTTTTATAGTATTTTTTTTTATCCATCCTTATTTATCAAACGGTTTTAATGATCGAAGTGATAAAGTATAAAATAATAAGTTTCGAAACTAAACCAAACATTGCAATATTTATATTTATGAATCAGTTTAATCTAATCTAAGATACCCATCAGACATTAATTCTAAACCATATATGACGTACGTTCCTTTTAATTTGAATTGTCCTACCTGCCTTCTCCAAGAAGGTGACAAAAATCCGAGAAAAATGTTGCTGATTATAAAATAAACCTCCACAGAATGAGGGACAAATCAGGATCAAGGAACACCGTATAGCTGAGAGAGGTTGTGACGGTAAATTATCATTGCTTAAGTGAATGTTATCCTCCAACAACTTAAGTCCCCTCTTTCGGGGAATAATTTGCAACACTTATCCATTATACCGGTCCGAGGGCATTAATTCCCTTCGGGCTCTAGTGCGACGAATCGCCGATTAAAATGCAAATCCTCGTAATCGCTCCTCTCTGTAGATTTGCAACTTTATCAAGAACTACTTGAGTAAAGAGGCGCTGTTGAGTTGAGCTGCCCGTCGCCCAAGAACGCTGTTTAATATTTCTTGAAGTAATGAGGGGAAAAGAAAATTTGCTTTTGAAGATTATGTTGATAGTTAGTCGCTTTTATGATTCAATGATGATGAGTTTTATAATGATTACACATTATTTAGATGATAAAAAATTTATCCATTTATGCGAATTTTTTAGATGAATAAACATTCATTCATGTATATATTCGTCCATTTATGCGAACTTTTAGAGGAATAAGACATTTATTCATTTATGCATATATTCGTCCACTTATGAATTTTTTTAGATGAATAACATTTTTTAAATAAAACAATCGTTCCTTTAGGCATATATTCGTTCATTTATGCGATTTTTTTAAATAAATAAAATATTGAATTTCATGAATTTTTAAATGAAATAAACATTCTTCATTCATGCGAATTTTTAAATGAATAAAAACATTCGTTCATTTGTGCGAATTTTTGGATGAATAAAACCTTTGTTCTTTTATGCATAATCGTAAAAGCTTCTGTTTTCACTTTATAAACTTACAGAAGTACAAGAAAAAAAAAATAATAAAAAATATATTTGCTTAATTAAATATTATGATAAAAATTTTTATTTATTATTAAAAATACTGTTTAGAATTTTTTACTAAAATTATGCCAAATAATTTTTATTTTTCGTTCGAATAACCTTGTTTTTTGATTCTCAAGTAAACATGGCGAACGAATTCAACTGGATAAACACTGAGCATAAAAAATATATAGCCGTTCATTTTAGTAAACATTTAATATCCAAAGTAAATGCTAAATACAGTAGCAAAAGCTTTTTCATGGAAGTAAAAATGATGTAGATGCATAAAATAATAACACAGCTCCTATTCTGCATGCTTTTTACAGATCAGCATTTTGCTGAATTTTTGGGTGTGTTCTGTATTTCATATATAAACAGAGATGAGAGAAAATGCATTTCGCAATCGTGAATTGAATATTTAATGGGAGTTGATGCATCCAGAAATGAAATACATACGGAAAGAATGTTTTTTTTTCTTAAGCGTAGCAAACGATATTTCGCATAAACAACAGTAGCAAAAGATTTTTTTTTTTCCGTTCTTGCTTATTTGCATTCTTTCCAAGAACTTGATAATAATGGTGTTTAATTTTGTTCTGAATTGTTGCGGAACTAAGAAAGTAAAGAATAAATAAATGGTTGATTGTTCTATTTTTGTTAAGTGGGAAGTTTTGTTTTGCTGTTTCAGTAAGTTTCTATTTTAGTACTTCTCTTTTATTTCTCTCGATTAGAATGTTTGCTGAATATTAATTATTTGTGGAATGTTCTAGCAATTTAAAATTCTTTAGAAATCTTTTTGTTTTTAGAATCTTATTTATTATTGAATCTGTATTTATATCTGATTTAACTTTTATTTTAGAATCTTATTTGCGTAATATGAATTAGAAATCATTAGTTTTTAAAAGAAGATAAAATACTCATTGCAAAATTTAATAATATATTTTAAACTAGATCTGTTATTGTATGTGAACGAATCACTTAATAGTTATTTTTTTACGCCTCTTATTAAAAAATGAAGTTAAACAAATGGCCCTCAGATTTGTATTGTAAAAATACGTTGCAATTTATACTTTAAATTTAATGCATTTCTTCATTTAATAAATTTAATGTATTTCTATACAAATATGCTTAATTACTAAACAATTATAAATAAAATATTTAAATATTTTTGTTATTAATAATAATGATAATAAAATAAATATTTTTTTATTAATACATAAAAATGCCATGTTTTCTTATAATAAATTTTTTTTCAAATCAAAATTAATAACACACTTTATACTTTGTAAAATAATTTTATACTTTGTACATAATTTTAAGTATACTTTGTAAGTACTTATATACTTTGTAAATAATTTATTTGTATTCGTTTTTATCTTTTATAATTTAACTTTATAATTTTTGAAATAATATATAATATAGTTTGTAAATTAACTTAGTTATAAATAGTTAGTGTTAGTTTATAAATTAACTTAACTTTAAATTGGCTTTTATTAGTTTAAAAGTGTTAAAAACAAAAGTAATTTACATTAAATATAGCAAACTAGTTTTTAAAATTAAATTTAATTTTAATTAACAAATTAATTTTAGTAACCTTTTACTGCATAATATAGATTTAAATATATAAATTATTTTATGATGGATATGGATTTAAGTTTTTTTTTTTTTAAAATTTATCCTGAGTTAAATTAGTCTTTAATTTAATATCAGAAAAAGTAATAGAGTTTATATTTTGAACAGGCCAAAGATGCAGACGTGCTTACAACAGTGCTATAGGGTCATGAAATTATTCGCAAACCGGAGGACGCGTCCGCCAAATTCCACATCGACCCAGTGTCCGGTGTTGTCCGGTCTATGGTCACCTTTGCGCTGGACGGGGGTCGAATTTCGGTTTTGACGTCAAGGCAAAGGACAGAGAAGGAAGTGAGAATGGTCACTCAGCAGTTGCCAACGTTTTTGTAAGTAGAATTATATTCATAAAATTATTGAGTTATTATTAATTAATCATAATCCTTAATTAATAATCTTAATTATAATTTTAAAAATTCCTAAATAGTTTGAAGCATTTTTTTAAATATTTATTGTAAGAATTTTCAAAGCATCACAATTAAGTTTTAAAAAAATTTTGATTCTTTTTCATAAAATAAATTAAACGAAATCTATTTATTTTTTCATTTTCGTAATACTTTTTTTGTATCATCAGAAAAATGAATTAAAGATTATTTAAAATTAATAATTTTGTCTGTAAAATTTTAAAATAGTATTAATAAATAATTTTCTTTTTTATTTAATTTTGAGAAATATTTTCATTATATTGCTAAGATTTAATTTCCTTTGGTAGTATTATAAAAATTTTTTGAGAATAATATTTATTTTTTATAACGCTACTGGAATACGAATAAGAATATTTCCCAAAAAATATAAAAACACATAAATGAAACCAATTTATAATTAGTAAATTTAATTTAATTTAATTTGATTAACTAAACGGGTTGGATTAGCTTCATTATGAAATAGCAAAGAACAAAGTATATTAAGTTGAAAATAATGAAAAATTTTTAGTTCATAAAATTCTTAAAACAAATGTAGAATTTAAATTTTTTCATGTGATCCATTTAATTTTATTATATTTTATTTATGCTATACCCTTTAGTGCAAGTTACTTTATTGTTTTTATATGTTACTTTTAATATTTTCAGGTTTATGTATTACCTGAAACGAAATTGGTACTCTTCGTGGCTGGAAGAACACCTTTGGCCATTGAACAACATGTTGACAAGATTTTAAGGTAAGAACCTAATATTACAACTTGATAATTACTGTATCAGGAATAAATACAAAAAATGTTATAACCCTATAAGCAAATCTACTAACCTTTTATTTTAAAAATAGTATAATTTTGGTAATATAAAGGTAATAGAATGTTTACATATTTTTCCTTTATATTTATAGTTACCTTAGTAATTTGACGGGATATGATGTCAAAATGGCGAAATAGAACCTCATCATGATGGAGAATATGAAGACAGAGAAAGGTAATTCGTAATTCCTTTTGCAAATTACCAATTAATTATAAAAATATAAAAAATTGATTTTTAATTAAAATGATTACATTTCTTTCATGTGTTCTTTATATTAATCGTTTGGAATTCTATAGCTTTTAAATAATTTTTTAATTTCTTACATGTATTCTTTTTATAAAATCATTTGGAATTTTATAGTTTTTTAAAATCATTTTTTAAATTTCTTTCACGTGTTCTTTAATTAAAATCGTTTGAATTCTATAGTTTTATATACTTTTTAAAATTTATTTCATGTGTTCTTTTATAAAAATCGTTTGGAATTCTATATTATTTTTTTTATCATTTTTTAAAATTTCTTTCATTTGTTCTTTAATAAAAATCGTTTGCAATTCTATAGTTTTTTTTTTATCATTTTTTTAATTTCTTTCATGTGCTCTTTTATAAAAAATCGTTTGGAATTCTATATTTTTATTTTTTATTTAATCTACTTTCTTTTGAGTTTTTAATGATAAACCGATCAACATAATTTATTGCCTTTCTTTGCATATAGTTTAATAATTTTGCTATTTAAGATTATTGTTATGCGTGTTGTTAAGTTACATTAAATACTAAGTGTTATGGGTAAACTGTTAACAATTTAATAGGTTACATGTCCTATTAAATTGTTTATATCATAATTAAATTTAACTATTTGACTATTTTACAGTACTGATCTATTTTTGTACGCTGTTCACCGAGATACCAATGATATTGTCGACACCGAAGTACTATTAAAGTAAAGTATAATTTTTTTAGCAAAAAACTTTTTGTTAATAAATGGCTACTCATTATTTTCTTAACTTAGTATAATGTCATTAGTAACAACTATATAAAATGTGTAGTCCAGCCTTTTTCCTTTTGATAAAATCAAAACTTTTATTACTTTTCCATCATTATTATCATCCTTAAGTGAAAAGGGAATTATTAAGCTTCAAATTAGAAAAAAAGAAATCATTAAAAAAAGATTTAAAGCAAACTGTGAATTCTAGGTACTCATTAAATTTATCATAATGACTTAACTTTCTCCCCATGAGTCTATTTAAATGTTAAACGCTTAATCATTATGAAAGAGGAATGGGAATGGTTCAAATGAAGAAAAGTGATTCAAAATCATCGAAACTAAGTAAATGGCAAATTTCTTACCACACATATTATGAAAGCTTAATTAAACTTTTAATTATGTAAGTCTTAAAATAATATTTTTTTTGGAATAATAAGGCTTGGTTGTGGAATCGATTGAAAAAAAATGTTTTATTTTTTCAGTTAGGAATTCTTTCTTATTGTGTTAAATATAAAGAAATGAAATAACTTCATTACTTACTAAGTTCAAAAAAGATATTTGCAAATAAAGTGAAGTAATCGGAATTAAATTCAAACTATAAAACATATGAAGTATGAAATTATCTTTAATAGATTTAAAGACTAAAACATTTTTATAGATTTAAAGAAAATCATTTTTATCGAAATTTCACGTTTCAAAATTATTAAAGATATTGAAAAAAAATAGTTAAATAATTTTAAATTAAAATAATTAATTTTATAAATATATTATAATTAACATGAATTTGCTATATTAATTCAAACGATAACCAACATATTCACTTCAAGAAAATACAATAGTTGTTGTTGTGTTGATAATAAACGAGAATTTTTATTTTTATTTTTTTTATGGGTTCAGTAATCTTTATGACTGTAAAAGAATATGTTTTGCAATAATTTGCCTTACATTCGATCTCAAACTATCTTTTTCTAATTGTATACTTTTTTTCATCGCAAAACAGCGCCCTTGAGCAGCGTTCGGAGCTGATCGTGTCCAACCTGGACAGTTTCAACATCCAGAGGATCCAGGGGGTGTCGGTGCAGGAGAAGATCAGCCAGATGGGCACCACCGAGATCGCCATCATCGCCCTCAGCAGCGTCATCTTCCTGGGGGCGGTACTGGGCATCGCCCTGCTATGCTCATCCTGCAAGAAGAGGTACATTAAATTACATTTGAAACCGTTCAAGCTAATTGTATAACGACACTCGAGAATTAGGATTACAGCATTAGTCTTCTCTTAAACATAATCATTTAAAAGGACTATCTCTTCAACTTAAAACCATGCCAACGTCCAACTGAAAGCTTGGTTTCTATAGTATAAACTATAGTCTCAAGATACGGCCAAATAGCAAAATAGGGGCCGTTGGGATTTGGTGACTTTTTGTGGCGTCATTTGGGTGATAACTCGCGAAATGTTGTTTCATGTACTGTTAGCAATTCACTTCACTTACAATCGATATCCCTTACTTGGCGCACTTTGGCGAAGAGATTTTCATGCCAAATCCGAATGGCCCCTATTCTGCGATTTTACCTACATTGATGAATTAAAATGAATAACTTTAACGTAATAAAAACAAAAAGAATTCTCGACGTGGAACACTGCAATGATAAAATTGTGTTAATTTTTTTAAGTTTAAAATTTTAATTTAAGTGTTAATTAAAAATTTTTTAGTATTTGGTTCAATTTTTAGTAGCTACCAAAGCATTGTGTTGTGGGGAGGGGTTGTGACTAATCCTCAGTGTACTGCAGTGTGGGACGGACATCCCATGAGTAATCTACTCATGTATGGGGGAAAGGGGCATCTGCTGTTGTGATGGAGCGCCCGTTGATAAAAATCTGACTTGCTCGGAATTTGAAATTCCAAAACTCTCACGAGGTAGTCCAACTAACGTAGACAAGATGCTGAACATCTCAAACTCTATTGAGCCGCCTCGTTTTTTGAAACAGTGCTTACAACAAAGCCGACAAAGTATTGAACTCAGCCCTTATGCTCACCAGCGACGCCCGTTAATACTGAGCCACGAGTTGGGCTTCCGTTTGATAATATTCATGAAGAAAAAAATATTTGTGCTTAAATATATGTTGGGAAAAATATATATTTGCATATCTTCCTAAATTATTTAGGGATGATCACAGCTACTTTATTGAGACACAGCTAATTTTTGGTTTTTTGGCAATCCAATAAAATATATATTGAATTCTTGCAACTGCCTTTCGCCAATAAGTTAAAATAAAACATTAAATAACATAAACACTATATAAGCAAAGTATTAATATTTATTTTTGATACGAATTTAACACGTACCAGAAATGTATTCAATACTTAAGATTTCAAGTGATATTTACAGTAAAAGAAATAATAGTATAGCAAATTTTATCCCAACTGGTATATGTTGGTTCTAAAGTTACTTGCATTTACAATTTATTTATTGCATATATACATAAAAATAAACGTTCGAGACCAATTTGTTTCTAAAAGTACGAAATAATTTTCATAAAATATGAATGCTTCTAAAAACGGAATGGAAAAAAAAAATAAGTAAATAATCCTGAAAAAGAAACGGAAGAATAACCCGTGGTTATTTCTCAGAAGAAATTTTCATTTATTTTTTATTACATGATGGAAAAACTGTTTTTTTTTTCAAAGTAATGTATGCAGAAATAAAGAATTATGTTTTAAAGCTTCAGGGTATAAGAAAATAACAGTTTTTCTGGTAGAAAGTGCATTACGATATATAGTATGGCTTATTTTCTGTTATGCAGACAATATTAAAAGTGAATGTAAGTTTTTCTGCAATGCCTGGTATTGGATGGTAGAATATTTTATGCTATGGGATTATTTGCTTAGTTTTGAATTCTTGAATGTTCGTTATAAGTTAGATCGCAATTTTGAATAGCATGAAAAATTTACATACAATATGATAAAATAGTGGTATTTATTGCAATGTTATCTCTTTACTATATCCATTATTTTATTTATTTTAGTAGAATTGCATCGAATCAGCTATACTTTTAAATAGTTCTATATTTCGACATCATCAATAAAAAGAGCTTTATAAGCCATTTTATTCGAAATGTCTTACAAATTCCATTTATTTTTAAATTGAAAGGCTTATTTTTTAAAGTTATCGTTTTGTTCTTGAATCAATAAAAGGTTTTGCGAAATCTAAATATTATAAATACATTATTGATTGCAATAAATACGAAAATAAAACATGCCTTTTTTAACACTACTAGACTCAAAGTTGGGTTTCTACTGGATATTAAAACTCACCAGCCAATCACATGTTGTTTGGGCAGAAGATCAGACTTCTGATTAATTGGCATTTCTAAGACGTGAGATTTTAGTACTCCGTAGAAACCCACTGTAACCCATTCAGTAGTCACAGCGTTTCACAATTATGCAACTCATATGGTCACCCCCTTCACCGGATTTCAATCGAATTTTTTTCTCCCATGTGTCTTTTAAAGTTCCATTAAGTTTGCTCATTTGTCACGTTCTGTTGCTTATTTCTCTGCCATCCATGATAGTTTGATTGAAAAATATGATTCTAAAGTGTCTAAAAATTGTAGGACATCCAAAGTGTATTAATAGATTGCGCTGTAGAAAGGGAATTCGGCTGCCAGTAATATTGTGAATCGAAACTGCAAAGTAATTGCCATGAGTTTCACATTAAACGAACTGTAGTGTTCAATGTGCTTGATTGTTTCGGTTTTTTGACGAAAAAAAAAATTTCCAAGTCATTCAAAAATTGTGACATTGTTAGTGGAAAGCCCATTCACCACGGCAAGACATACCAAATTGGATGGGAAAATGATGCCTGCCTTTTTTTGATGCCATACCGTTTCCCCCTTCTTCTAGTATCTTCAGTTCAAATTTGAACTCATTGTGACGAGTCGTTCTTTTTTTTACAGCATTTTAAAGTGTAATCCCCTGTTCATTAGCATAAATTTCTTAGAAGTTAAAATTCAGAGGCATAACAGTTATTCTATTATAGATAACAAAAGAATTCAAGGCAGCCCATAATTTTCTGTAATGGGACGAGGCTCAGAATAAAATATTAATGCTCATTACAGATTCAAGTCAGAAATGAATTTACTTTTTGGAAATAATTTTCTGTTAAATAAAAAAGCATTTTCAATTAGATAAAAAACAATGCACATGATTTTTTTTAAATCAGAAATAGGCTTAAAATTATTTAGCAGGATTGCCTTACATTTTGAATTTAACTGAGTTATTAATAGTTGCTAGTTTAATAATTAAAATCATAAGAGAATCATTCATGCTTTTAAATATGAATTAATTATACTTCATAGTTCATAGATGCATGATTTATTTGGAAAGAGGATTAGTTAGCGTTCGAGTTCATTCACACACAATCCATTATTTTTCCAGTTAAATTCAAATCAATTTAGGTCCAGTTATCTCCCCAATATGTCTAATTATCCACCAGATAATGAGTTCTTTAAAGCCCGGAGTTAGATATTATCATCATTAAAGGGTATTAGCGCAGGAATCTCTCCGATCAATATTAATGATGAAGGCCGGGCTCTTATTATGTTTGATCGATGGTGTTTAATGTTATATGTGGGCGTATGTTGCAGCATTATCTTTGATTGCATGACAGTGATTAAATGTATGACTTAGTCTGGAATTTACATGGCGATAAATATGATTAAAATCAAATCATACTGAGATTGAAATAATCAAGTGAAAATTAAATGGAAAATTTAAATTTATAAAAATTTACTTTAATAAACCCCAGTCACTTTTAATACCCATCGATTTAAAAATTACTATATAAGGACGTCTGGGCGTCTATATAATGAATACCCGAACCTGCGCCTGGATTTGAACCCGAAACCTGTTTTAGGCAAAATCGAGCGCCACAGCGCTAGCCCCGCTGATTTTAGTGAAAATAATAATAATAATTTTGATAAAAAATAATTTATTTTATGGATAAACAATAAACTACATAATGGAAACAATCATATATAATTATAATTAGATGTATATATAATTGTTTGTAATAATATACCTAATTTGATGTATTCCACAAAAAAGTTAGTGTAGTGTTAAAATCTCAAAAACATACATCTTTTGAACCAAATAGTATAAATTCAATTACTTATTTTAATGCAATTGTATAAATTCATTTTATATGTTTAATGTTTTATTACAGAAATAATGGTCATACGAAAATTAATAACCAATTTGTGATGTTTTTAAACAAATTAAAATCACGTGAATATGTTATTACGGTTTTGTTAAATTAATCAATGACATCAAAACTATCATTGAAAAGCTTTCTAATAAATGATGATGAAATAACACAATCTGTATCAAAGCTAAAGAATTATATTGTATTAAAAACCTAGTTTTCTTTTTTTTTTTAAAAATGTATACCTTTATAAATAAATCAGTCTAATTAAAATCATGCATTAAAATGCTAAAATTATTCAAATGCATTTAAAAATAAGATAATAAAGTCTTTCGGAAATTCCCTTTAGAATTTTGGAAATGATTTATTTGTTCTGAAAGGATTTCCATATTTAATTGGGACGTATCATTATGCATTGAGTTGGATAAATCAATTAATT
The DNA here is from genome assembly GCA_021605095.1 of Caerostris extrusa. Classification (NCBI taxonomy): domain Eukaryota; kingdom Metazoa; phylum Arthropoda; class Arachnida; order Araneae; family Araneidae; genus Caerostris; species Caerostris extrusa. Next base: position 76,553 of record BPLR01007052.1, on the reverse strand, counting down.
TTATTCGTTTATTCACCTTAACAATATGTTTTTTTTTTTGCTACTAAATTCTTTTGATGTTTCTTATTTTTTTATTAGGGGGGGTGTGTTTATATATTTTGAAAATGTACGAGTATTCTAATAAGAAGAAATTGACTTATTACTTCTTTTTAATTAAATCGACGTTTTTTTTTAGCTATAAAAAAAATCTAAATTATTAATGATGGTATTAATATTTAAATAAAACATCTCCTAATAATCTGTTTAAATCAGGGGTGGAAAACCCAAATGATCTCGTGGGCCTTTTTGGAAATGTATCATAACTTCGCGGGCCACCTATAAATTTATATATCCTCATATTAGATGTAGACCCATTATAGACATTTTTTTGGAGTGAAAATTGAAACAAAATGAATTATTAGTTTTGTGTTTACTATTATTATTCACATGTAAACATATATAATATAATAATAATGATACAAAATAATAATAATAATGAAATAAAAAATTAAATCATTAAAAAATATTAATTTTACTAATGACACATTTGTTTCTCCACTTAGTTTTGCAAATCGATCTCAATTTGGATATTTGCACATCGCAGTTTTTATTGCAGGTTAGCGTTCGTTATGTTTGAGCGTGCTTTGTGTGAGGTCAATTTTATTTTAGAAAAAAACCATTCGCTAGTATAAATTGAACCAAAAAAATCTAAAAACTTCATCTAAGAGTCTGGCTTGTTCTGCTATCAACAATCAACTATGCGTATCTAGGGGTAGTCACGCGTCACTGAGGTCACTTAAAATGAGACATAGAACCTGCTATATTAGATGTTCCAAGATGAGCGAACATCATGAGTTCGCCGAATATAATTTAATTATTCTGCGAACTCATAACAGTAAACTCATAAATTAGACAGTCAAAATTTGTCCTCTATTTGCAAGAATACTATTTTAAAATCAAAGTTAATTTTTTCTTATCATTTCGACAGTTAGCTTTGAATATATGGATGCACACATAATGTGTTTTTTAATGCATTGATTTTCACTACTTTGGCCATTATAAAATAAATGTATTTTGTAAAAGTGGGATATATCTCACGGGCCAGAAAAATATTCTAGTAGGGCCGCAGGTTGGCTACCCCTTATATAGAGTAACTTGAATAAATTGTTAAATCTTAAGTCAAAAAAAGTTTAATCTATAATAACTATAAACATAATACATATTTTAGACACATAGTGTTAATGATATTATAGATAACTGCAGAAGTCTTTTATATGAATTATAAATATCGTCATACTAATGAAATTTCTATTGTGAGTATATGAACTTGCACTGATATTTGATTTCTTTGCAGGAAAGTCAGACGAAGGCACACATCATGGGAACAGCAGAGACTCTACAACATCAAGAACCCCCTGATGGGGAAGAGCATCGGCAACCCGTACGGCAGTCGAAGCACACCCAACGGAACTGTTGACAACATCAAAGCAGCTTACGCCAATGGAGATTTATCAGTGTACGTATTTGCCCTGTATTTGTATTCTAGAATATTGGAATGATCTTTATAAAATTTCAAGTTAAAAAAGTAGTATATTAGATTGAAATATATTTGGAAACATTATTAAGATGTATAGATAAGCCGTATTCGCGATACTACGGATTGGTTGGTTGTGTTAAACTACAATGTGCTTTCTGATTTTAAGATTTTCTTTCTTTAAATTGCTTGAATTACATGTGTCTGTTTGACTAAAATCTGCTTTAAAGCAATGCAAAATCTCAAATTAAAGTTTGGATGCATTCAATGCATATTTTTTCCCTTAACTACATTATAACTTTGAACTCTTTATTTCTCTTTGAGGTATGTAATTACTTACTCGAAAAAATTAACAATATTTTCAAATACGTGTAAATAAATAGAATGTAATAATATTGGAACTTTTATAATTAAATCCATACCTATGCCATAAACCTATATCCCTATACCATACCATAAGCACTTAAAAAATATTACCACGGAATGGCCATCGTTTCAAACTACAATGTACTTTCTGATGTTAAGATTTTCTTTAAATTGCCCGGATTGCATACGTCTGTTTGACTAAAATCTCAAATTAAAGTTTAGATGCATTCAGTGCTTATTTCCCCCCCTTGTATTCATAGCCGCTATAGGTACAGGAACTTTCGATTAGATTTTGTATGTCGAGTTAAGAACCAGTTACCCTAATATGAATAATATGAAAATCCAATGACGCTATGGATAAGCAGAATTCGACTGTTGAAGACCAAAAACAATTTGACCCGTTACGAACAAAGGAATTTGACTGTTTTCTATGCAAGTCCAGTCAAATTCTTTTGTTTATAATTTGCATTTTAAAAATGTGTGCATGTTTTTAATGTTACAATGTGAGAGCCAAAAGTAATCCTGGGATAATGCTTCCAGCCCTGACTACAACGATAGCCTGGGAGACAGCCAGTCCATGAAGAGGAACAACCGAAGGTCTCGCCAGCAAGTGCCACCAGACGGCGCCTCGTCCCTCAATCCCTCCAACGCCAGCCCCAAGTTCGAGAAGTACAACAAGAACGACAGTCAGTGGTATGATATGAGGGACGGCGCGGATTCCATGTAGGTAGTGATCGGTCCGCTTTTCTTTTTCTTTCTGCATGCTTCATAAACAACCTAATTACATGATAATAATTGAAGTAATAATATATTATTTGTTTTAGTTGTAAGAATTTTTCAAAGATAAAAAGTTACATTGATTTGTATAGTTTGTTTGGTACATAGTATTTTTAAAGTCAGTGGGCCTTTATTGCAAGCTTGGATAAGAAAATATTTATTTTCATTGATATTTAATTTGATTTATCTGACTATTAAAATAAATTAAAAGAGATAAATTTTTAACAAACGATTATTTACATGGTTTCTTTACTGAAAATTAAAAGGAATGCCCATGATAGATAAAGAATCTCACCAAGATTATTTAAGTAAATAACAAGCAAATTTTTAAAATAAAGATAAATTTAAAGCACATAAAAAGCTAGTAAAATAAAATAAAAGTGGGAAAATGTTTAATAAACAATTATTCACATGGCTTTCTTTACTGAAATTTACAAGGAGTCCCCAGACAATACAAAATATCACACGAAGCTTATGGAAGTAAATAACAAGCAAATTTTTAAAATAAAAATAAATTTAAAACATATAAAAAGATATTACTCACATAAACACATAAAATGCTAATAAAATAAACTAAAAGATAGAAAATGCTTAATAAATAGCTACTTACATGGTTGTAATACAATAGCAATAGAAATCGTTTCCGGTTCAAAGTTTTTTTATTAATATTTTATTGCTATTTATCAGTATTATTCTATGTTAGAAATATTTAAGATAAGATATGTAGATAGATGTAGATAACACATAAATTGATAATTTAATAATTAAAAAAAAATTTCTTTTTACAGAGCTTCTGGATTTTCTGGAGCCTCCAGATTCACCAGTTGGTCTTCCCGAAGAAACAACAATCCAGTTACTGAACTATAAAGAAAAAAAACCAATGCATTTGGAAACCACACTCCAGTCAATGAACACTCAATAACAACGGTTCTGGAATTAACAATGAACCTCAAGGTCTTATCTATCGATCCAAAGTACTAAGGGCCTACTACTAAGTTGACACTGTGATCTTTAAAACAAGGAACTTTATATTGAACACTTAATAAAGCTCGGACTTTTGACTTTGTGTTCAAATCCTAAGTGCCGTGTAGTGTTGAATGAACATTAATTCTGCAACTACTTGACGGTTGTATGCTCAATAAGCCTTGACTCTTCACAATCAGCTCTTAGTCAAATAAGTGGATACGTCGATCACTGAACATGTTCAAGTGGACTTTTCGTGTAGCTTTTGAGATGTTCAACAGTACAGATGCTTTATACCTCTTTTTATTGAACTTCATGAGTTCAGCAGCGTAGCTAACTAACCTCTCACACATTTGTGCTTTTATCCCCACAGCTCACTAATATACAAAAGAATTTTGTATGAAAATGACCAATAACCAGAAATTTGAAAAAAACAAGGAATTTTTGATTTTGAAAAAAAATATGTGTTTTGTTGGAGCACATTTGAAGTAGTGGATATTTAACATTCCATTTTTTTCGCTTCAATTTTTTTTTTTTTGTTACAAAATTACTTAAAATTTTTTTTATATGCTTAATTTATAAGTTAATTAATTTAGTTAAATGAAATATATATATTGGCTTTGATTTTACAACTTTTTCTTTTGCGCACCCGATAAAAATATGATTTTCAATCATAATAAAAATTTGTAGACATTTTTAAGTTTTTATATGGAAATCTTTACTCTCCATTTTTAAATTTTATATATGATTTTTTTAAAATTATTTATAAACAAATAATATAAAAAAAAAATTTTCAAGTCAATTCCTACTTTTTTCACTCTATTGCAGAAAGTAATTTATAAATAAAGTTGAAATTTTCCTCTTACATCTGGCGCCATCTATTGGTAGATACATGTAACTTAAATCTTAAAAAACTAAAATTAATTACTTAAATTTAATTAATGAAGTTAAATTGAATTCATTAATTAATTTTTTTTAATTAATTAAAGAAAAATTAATTAATTACATTTAATTAATGAATTAATATATGAAAAAACTGTATTCACATCCAGTGTCATTCAGTACAAGTTCAAAAAAATGTTTTTGAGCTTGAGTGCATGAATAAAAAGTATTTTATTAACGATTAAATTTTTGAACAAGATATATACAGGGAGAGTGTGAACTAATAGTAGGAATTGAAAAAAAATTCTTAATTACATATATCTTTTTCTCTGCATAGGAAACTTTTGTACTTATTTTTTTTTGGAAATATATATATTTTTTTTTTATCTTTTATTTATTTAATTGTACTCAGTGGCCAATACTTAATGTTTTTGTCTTTTTTTTTTTTTTTTTACTTTTATATACTTTTGTACTTAAAAGAGTGGATTATTTATTAGTGATGTTTTAACTTTTTTTTTGAAGTGATGCATTTGAACTAACAAATCAGAGTATTTGAGCCTATGCAATTCTGGAAAAAGAAAAAGAATATCAGAAAGTATCAAGTCACAGTTGCTTCGTACAGATTCGTATCTGTAATTAATAAATGCAGCTCATTTTGAATGTTTATGTTGAATGAAAATAGTGTACAATACTTATATATATATATTTAAATACTTTATTACAAAATCAATTATGTCAATCAAAGATAAATGTAAATATATCTCCCAGACTAAAAAAATAAAGGATTTATTAAATATTTTGTGAAATGTTTTTTTTTTTTTATGTGCACATAATTTCTTAAAAATCATATGATTTTATTTTTTTAATTTATTGTGAAATAATCGTATTATGATAACAAACCTAATTATAAATTACAAAATAAACAACATGTAATTCAGCAATGACAGCACATAATACAGCAGCTGATTACTATATAATTCAACTTAGCTGATTGACATATAATTAAACTTAGCTGATTAACATATAATTCAACTTAGCTGATTAACATATAATTCAGCTTAGTTAATTAGCATATAATTCGGCAACTAAAAAATTGTTTGATAAAAATTTACCTATAATAATTTTATATTTATTTAAATAGGAAAGTGGTTTGGAGCTATTTTCAAAAAATAATATATTGTTTTTGTAAATAATCATAAATATTATCTTATAAAATTATTTGTGATTAGAAAATAAAATTAGCTATGAAATCGTATATTATGAAACATATTGAAAATTAAATGAAATAAATTTTGATAACATTTAATGAATTACTGCGAAATTTTTATTAATTAAATTCTTCAATTAGAATTATTTTAGTGAAGGGAAATTTTGACAAATAACTTTAAATATAATACATAATCTAATTTCAACTTTAAATATAATAAATAAACTAATCTATAAATAATATAATCTTCTTAGCTGTTACAAGGAATCTTATAAGCTAATAAAATTGATAGACAAAGGATTTTAAAAGCTATTTTTATTAAATAAATATTACCAAAAAAAAATAAAATAAAAAATTTGTAAGTTTTGTTGTAAATTATATTTAATGATGCTAATTCCATTTATAATGCTATTAATTTTTAATCATATATTCGACTGAAACATAAACAAATTATTAATTATAATTCTTTCTAAACATTACGAAAATGGTAATCAAAAGTAAAAACATTTGTATGAAATTTTTAATGTACTAAATAAATAGTACATAAATAAATTCATATAAATATAATAATAATAAATAAATGAATATTAAATTATAACATAAATAAATAAATTTAGCTCAACTACTGATTAAAAATGTAATATAAAAACTGCAATTCAAAATAGTAGACACTGAAATGTTCAATATCTGACACTAAAATAAATAAATAATTATGTTTTATTAAGTAGACATTAAAGATGTCCTTTATTGCAGTTATAAAAATGTACAGTTTATTAATTTTACAATTGATAGTCATTTGATTGCACTAAGAGAATTGCGATTATTAGAAATGGTGTGAGTGTTGCATCAAATTAAGTTTACAAAAATATGTAAACCAAATCTGTATTCGTATAATGTTATTTTTAATTTTAATTACAGAATTTTGCAATTATTTCATTTCATCATCATGAATTCATTTTCTAAATTTTCCAGTCATTCGTTTAAAATTTTGTGTACTATCTGCTAAAGGTAATGCATGTTTTACCAGAACTGAATAAATATTCGTATTCCTAAATATTTCTATTTCTAATTTTCAATAACAATTTTTTTTTTATATTCTAACAATAAATACTTTTTTTCCCACGTCACACGTATTACGGAATTATTCGTATATCTTTAATATTTATTTATTTTTACATAAAGTGTACTTCCTGTTTGAGAGGAATTTCAATAAAATAATTTTATTGGAAATCATTCTATAATCTTTATATTTAAGAAAGGTGTTAATAAATACAATTTATAATGATGTCTAAACTTGACACTTTAAGAAAGGTGTATGCGACATTTAGTCATTTTATAGTTCTTTAATTTTTTAACTGAAAATCAGGAAATTATTGTTCTAGTTGTTATTATTCTGCCAATTTTTACTCAAATTGAAAGTCTTGAAAAATGGTTATTTATATGCAATGGTTATTTTAACAATAGTGTGGCAAGAAGGGCAAATTGCCATTATTCCCGGTGCAAGCAAAGTTCCTATGAGTACAGAAACTGTCATTTAATATTAAAAAATAAAGTAAAATTTATTCATTCTGTATTTAATAAATTTAAGCAACTAAACGATAAATTAAAAAAATGCATATCAAGATTTTGAATGTATTCATTTTTATGAAAAATATCGCATTTGGCAGTAATAGTAATAGAAATAGTTATTCCCAGATAATCCGATGATAGGGACTTCCCCAATTTTTGATTAGTGAATAATTACTTACAAAGTAAAAATTTCCGCTGCCATCCATATGCCACTGGGACATTTTTTAAATTCCTTTGTTACGGAATTTTGTATTTTTGTTCCAGTTTTATACATAAAAAAAAAAAATTCTTCTTCCATAAGGGAAATGAGTGATTTAATAATCATAAGGTATCAATGTATGTCTTCAAACTTTCCTGCATTACATTTATGTTATTTGTAACAATTCCTGTGACTTCTGCTAGTGCTGAGCTATCATTATCTTAATTAAAATCGATAAAAACCAATTTAAGAAACTCAATGGTTACAACAGCTGTTACCTACATTTTGCTATTCTATCCATAGAACATTCCATGGCCCGAAACTTGAACTTTGATGCTGTCATTGACATCTTTGCTGATCAGAAAGCCGGAAAAAGAAATTTTACTAAATAAAATTTTAACTACAAAAAACCGGTAAATTTATTTCAATATCGGTGAATCAAAAGTTCATAGCATCAACCAAAAATAATACGTATTTGGAAAGTACTTCATTAAAGAGAGAAAATACAATCATGATACGTTACATTGAAGGATCCCCCATTTAAAAAATTTGCTAAGATGGTATAGTTACGCCATTGTTTGTATGCGATGTCTTTTTTTTGCTATCAAAGGATGCATTAATTAAAGGATGCATGCAATTGCCTACTGGCAGATTTCAGAGACAGGGGAGATGTTTTCTTTTTTTACAGGGTAGAGTTGTCAGCTTGACCCCCAAAAGAAAACATCTCCTGTCTCGAAATACTTCAGTACTTCATTGGCCTTCACAGGCCTTTTGGCTCACCATGGAGCTGTTGAACCACTGATGATGATAATGATGATGAGAAATGTTTTAATACTGAGCAAAATACGTACATTCAAATAAGACTTAAATTGGTCGAAGGGTACTTATTTGGATAAATCCTATTATGCGATTAGCTCATCTCAACAACTAACTAAGGAATTTTATAATCTAGTTAGAGCTTTAAAATAAATTAAAGGATTATTTTGAAATGTATTATAAAGTGATATAATAAATATATTAAAAATGCAATTAATTTCACAGAATAGTAAACTTTATTGAGGTAGAAATTTAGGTAGTAGGCATAACGAAAGCATTATTGGAACAAAATCCGGGGATGGATGGATTTGTTTATAGAATTTTAAAGAAAATGAAACTCTGTTTATTTTCAAAAACTACTTTAATTAAAATTTCAATTATTAAATGTCAAACACGAGTAAACAGCAAAATTATTAAGTCAAAATAGCAGTTAAATAGCATAGAGATAAATGCAACGTTTTCATTGCATGAAAGCAAAACCTCAACTTCCTCTAACTGAAATAGCATATTCATGTCTCTTCTTGTTGAATGTTCTGAGGTTTTCCAAATATTTCTATTGTTATGCGAATATATATTATCTGTTTTATGTCACTCAGTAGTATTTACTTCAGCTGTCAGGAAGAACCGATTCGAATCCCGGCGGTGGCATGGATGTTTGTGAGTGGTTCGGAATCCCCTTTAAACTGTAGGTTCCTGTCTAACACGATCGTAGAGCATTGCGGGGGTATGGTTACTCCGCGTCTGTAGCTCGTCTTCTAGCTACACGCACCTCCTGGTGCTAACAGAGTAACGGCGGTGCAGCCCTTGTTTATGTCATAAAAGTATAAATGTTTGCCATGTGAATTAGGAAAAAAATTGGCTCTATTGTAGAGTGATACTAGAATGGAAACCTAACTGTAATGCGTAATTGGCAGGCTCTCTGGCCTTTGGTACCAAAGGCTTAATGTTCGAATCCTGTCGGTGGCGTGAATGCTTGTGAGTGGTTCGGAATCCACTTTAAACTGTTAGTCCCTGTCTGATCTCGTGTGTACAAGATGACAATAGAGAGACAAACCAAACCAATCCAGAAAGGAACTATTGCCAAACACTTCGCTAAGCTTATCGCCAAGATCGCCAATTTTGCTGCTGTTGCATTGGCCTTTTGCACGTTTTAAGTGTATTTTACAGAAAAATGCATCTTACGTAATGAATCAGGTAAATTAATAACTTAAAGAAAAATTATAAAAAATTTTAACTGCTATAATATTAATATATATTTAAAGGATTGCAATTCCTTATGTAAAAATGGATAAAAATACTGCACTATATCCAATACACGCGTGCTAGTTGGCATGAAAAAAATCGATCTACGGTAGTGACAGGAATCATAATCATTGCTGTCAAAAACGACTAATCTTGATGATGACTGTAACCGAATATTTTGTATTGATATTTTTCAAAAGTTATTCACCAAACAAGTCATGCAAAGGTGGCATGAATCCTTCCATGCTGCTAACAACAGCCCCATCGCCATGAAAAATTAACGGCCTGATGGCCAACTGGCTGACACTCTGGCTTTTAGTACCAAAGGCTTGTGGTTAGAATCCTGGCGGTGGCATGGGTGTTTGTGAGAGGTTCGGAATCCAAGTTAAACTGTAGATGCCGGTCTAATTAAACCAAAGTGTGCAAAAAATAACCGTTGAGCGACAAACCAAACCTAGAAAAGTTATTAGCCCATTAACAGTGCATGTGTAAGGCGTCATTAGTAATATAGTAAATGCCATATAAGTAGAAGCCTATTAATATTGTACCATTAATAGTGCCTTATCAGTAATATAACTTTAACTGTGTCCTATTATAAGCCATATGAAGTGTTTCATTATAAGTGACCTTTTAACAGTAATCCATTAGTAGCACCCTATTTGGATCCTATTATTAGTAACCCATTAATAGTGTCTCGTTAATAGTATTCTATTAGCACTTACCCATCGTGTTCCATTCATAGAGTCCTATTAGTTATTTTGCCGCTCTGAAGCTCGATGCTACAGGTTTCGGGTTTGAGACCCGGCGGTGCCATGGATGATTGTAATGGTTCCGATTTCACTTTAAAACGTAGGTCCTAATCCCATTTGACTGTTGGGCGTAGGGCTGAAAACCCTACCCCGTAAAAAGAAAGCATCCCCAGTCTCGAAATATGCCAGCACGCAGACGGTCTTGGCCCACCATGGGACTATTGAGCCAGTGAAAAAAAGCCATATTATAAAATAAAAAAATATCTATTGTTGTTAAATTGAATATTGTCATTTTGTATTAAGAAAAGGAAATTCTTATATATCACCTGCGAAATATAAAAATAAACAAAAATTAAATGACAGCCGATTTCAAAATGGGTGAAATGGAATTTTATTTTTCTAACATTTCATTTATCTCTTAAAATTGTAGAACGGTAAAAAAAACTCATCAAATTCTAAAATCTTTGAATAACAAATGCAATTTTTTTTTAAACATTCTATATCAGATAGCCATTCTATATCTATAATAAAAAAAGTGCACGGAGAATAATTTTAAAAATTTTTCGAATTTCAATATAAGAAAAAAAATATTCATTCGATTATCGAACGATTTAATTTCACATTACTCTGGTCTCTTTAAATGGCGTTTAACGACCATAAAATGCAAATTAAAACCAAAAACCAATTTCTAAAGTATTTACGAGCGCAATTGTTAACAACCGTAGTCTGTTAAGTGGGGTGTCAACTTCTCAACTCATTATTTTAACCACTTGGAGCTTAAACCCGTTTATTTAACATACATTTATTCATGAAGCAGTAGTAAAGAGAATTGATGCTTGAGTCTCCATTTTATCTGTTTTGTTAGTTTATACTGATTTTTTTCCTATCAACGTTCAGTACATATAAAAAAAAAATGAAAAAAAAAGTCCAAATCTAATTTAGGTCATCTATTTTTTTTCTTGTATTGGATAAAAACAAATCACTGCAAGATAAATAAAAGAAAAAAAGAAATTAGCAAAGAAATAAAATTCGATTAAAACTTAAGTAGAATTAACAAAGGTCAATTATTCAGCATTAAAAGCAATTAAATTATTTTCAAGAGTTTTAACAAAACAAACAATCCTTCTCACCTCTTGGATGTGTTTCACACTTAAGAAAATGACGTTCTAATAAATGAAATTTTTTTCCGAGCTTCATTTGCATTTGAAAGGAACTCATTTCACTTGAGTTTAAAAAATGATATTGCATTTGAGAAAGGCTTTCAAATATTTGTTCTGGTTTGCTGAGACCAATAAATGGAAAGTGTGAATTCAGTCTCTCATTTAGTGGTTTTAGAATTTATTTTATTTGTTCCAAAGTGTGATGCTCTTTTCAGACATTTTTTTTTTTACTGTAGTATTTATTTTCTACTTTTTATAGAAGCTATTTTATTACGCTCGAATAAACTATATGAATTATTCTGTTTTTTTTTAAATATAAGACTGACGTAATTTTTATGCTTTAAGACGTTTGCATTTTCAAATACTCAGTTATGTGTAAATAATAAAAAAGACACTTTGAATAAAAGTAAATAAAAAATTGAATAATAAATATGAAAAAAAAAAAAAAAAAAAAAAAAAAACGAAATTATTTTTCTAATTTTTTTTTTTTATGGTCTTTCGTATATTTAAAAAATTAAATAATTTATCTAAGTTTATTGATATGGGTTTTGATAGTGTTTACATACTTAATACATAAAAAATATATATTTAAATTAACTAGTTGAAATAATTTAGTCTGATCTTTTAGATTATTTGAATAATTCAATATAAGAAAATTCTACTTCTTTTATCTGATTCCTTTTTATCCTTCTATTAGTTAATATAATTGTTAACCGCTATACAATTAATTACTGCAAAAAATAATTAAAAACATCTGTTTCTAAAACTAATAATGAGAAAAACAAGTAAAAAATTAAACTAGAAGTTAGAAGAATTTTCTTAATAAAATTATCACAAAGTTTCTAACATTTCATTTGTCTCTCTAAAATTGCAGATGGTAAAAAAAAACACAAACCCATCAAGTTCTAAAATGTTCAAAATACAATTATATTTTAAACATTTCGTATCAGTTTTCTGAAATTATATGCAACAATAAAAGTGCAAGAGGTATAATTTGAAAATTTAAATATAAGAAAAATATTCATACCATTATCACATGAGTTAATTTCACATTACTACGGTCTTCTTAAGTGGCGTATAACGACCCTAAAATGCAAATTTAAAGCAAAACCAATTTCTAAAGTATTTACGAGCGCAATTGTTAACAACCGTAGCCTGTTAAGTGGGGTGTCATCGTCTCAACTCATTATTTTAACCACTTGGAGATTAAATCCATTTATTTAACATGCATTTATTCACGAAGCAATAGTAAAAGAGAATTGATGTTTAAATCACCATTTATCTGTTTTGTTAGCCAACTACGTTCAGTAAATACATGTAAAAATATAAATGAAAAAAAAAAATCCAAATCTAATTTAATTTAAATAAAAATAAATTCGTGTAGATCACCTAGAAAATATAAAAATAAACAGAAATTAAATGACAGCCGATTTCAAAATGGATAAAATGGAATTTTTATTTTCTAACTTTTCATTTGTCTCTTTAAAATTGCAGAAGACAGAAAAAAGCCCAACAAATTCTAAAATGTTCAAAGAACAAATGCAATTCTATTTTAAACATTTCATATCAGTTCTGATATTATAGACGATAATAAAAATAGTGCGAGACGTATAATTTTAAAATTTGTCGAACTTAAACATAAGACAAAAAATATTCATCCGATTATCGAACGATTTAATTTCACATTACTCTGGTCTTCTTAAATGGCGTTTAACGACCCTAAAATGCAAATTAAAACCAAAATCAATTTCTAAAGTATTTACGATCGCAATTGTTAACAACCGTAGTCCGTTAAGTGGGGTGTCATCTTCTCAACTCATTATTTTAACCACTTGGAGCTTAAATCCGTTTAATTAACATAAGTCTCCATTTATCTTTTAATTTTTTTCTATCAACAACTCAGTAAATACATTTAAAAAAATAAATGAAAAAAAAAAAAAAAAAAAATCTAAATCTAATTTAGGTCATCTATTTTTTTCTTGTATTGGATAAAAACAAATTACTGTACGTTAAATAAATGAAAAAATAAAGACGAAGAAGAAATAAAACTCGATTAAAACTAAGTAGAATTTAACAAAGATCAATTATTCAGCATTAAAAGCAATTAAATTATTCTCAAGAGTTTTAACAAAACAAAGAATCCCTCTCACCTCTTGGATGTGTTTCACACTTAAGAAAATGACGTTCCTAATGAATGATTTTTTTATCAAGCTTCATTTGCATTTGAAAGAAGCTCATTTCTCTTGAGTTTAAAATGACATTGGAGCTGAGAAAAGAGTTTCAAATATTTGTTCTGGTTTACTGGGACCAATAAATGGAAAGTGTGAATTCATTCTCTCAGTTAGTGGTTTTAGAATTTATTCTATTTGTTCCAAAGTGTGATGTTCTTTTCAAACTTTTTTTTTTTGCTACTGTATTTATTTTCTAGTTTTTGAAGAAGCTACTGTATTACACTTGAATAAACTGTATGAATTATTCTGCCTTTTTTTTTTATATGATAGATATGGCGTAATTTTTTATATTTTAAGATATTTGCATTTTCAAATACCAAGTTATGTGTAAATAATAAAAAAAAAAAAGACACTTTGAATAAAAGTGAATAAAAAAATTGAATTATAAATTTAAAAAAAAAAAAAAAAAAAACCCGAAATTATTTTTCTAATTTTTCATGGGCTTTTGTATATTCAGAATTAATTGAAGTTTATTGATATTGGTTTTAGATAGTTTTTACATACTTAATACTTAAAAAATATTTAAAACTTAAATAGACAGTTGAAAACTTTTTAATCTGATTTTTTTAGATTATTTGAGTAATTCCCATGTAAGAAAATTATACTTTTTTATCGGAATACTTTTTATCCTTGCATTAGTTATGGTAACTATAAAAGATCCTTAAAAACTTACATTTTTTAAAACTAGTAAAGATAAAAAATAAATAAAAAAATAAACTAAAAGTGAATTTACTTAGTCAAATTATCTGGATCTGGATTAGCTGGAGTAAAATTATCTCAATTTTCTGTGGTTATTCACAAAGCTTTTAATTTACTTATAGATAATAAAAGGATTATTTTTAAACAAAGATAACATAAATTCTATTTCATCTAGAACAGTAAAATCATTGCAAAAAAAAATTAATGTAATTAAATTTACTATATTCTAGTTATAAAACAGATATATTTTAATTTGAATCAATTTTTAATTACAGGAAGGTAAAATATTTACCAAGGTTGGATTGATCGTGAAAAGAGGAGTCAACACACTATTACCGTTATGTTGGAAGAACTAAAACCTTCAACCAAAGTGGTAAAATTGTTAATTTATTTATTTAATTTAAAAAAAAAAAAAAAACAGATTTTTCTTTTTATCGATGTTGCAAAGTGAATATGTTTTATTTCAAAAAAATATTTTGATTATTAAATTAGTGAATAAAGCATACAAATGTAAAAAGTTTATGAAAATATAATAAATTCTTGTAATTTATTATTTCATTATTAAATATTAAATTCTTATATAATATAATAAAATATTATTAAAATATTAATATAATAATAATAATAAAATTTTTACATAAATAATAATATAATTTATTCTTATATAGTCAATATAACGTTTTTAATAATGAATAGACAATTTTAATTTTAGAATCTCTAATATATATATTTTCAGTAATCAAATTGTTGTTTGATACTTTTAAAATATCATGCTTATTTAATGTTTTACATTTTTTTTTTTGTATGAGCTTTAAAATTAACTAGAAATGGCAGATTTATTCTAAAAAATATTTTAGATTTAAACAAAGTCTATTAAAAACACACACATATACATTGTGTATCTTTGTACTATCGTTAAATGAATTAAGATCTTAAAAAAAAAATTATTTAATAGAATCATGATATATTTTCCAGTTAATAGAAGTTTGCTAGCTATTGTCTTTTGAACAATATATATATTTTCACTTTAAAAACCATGTGTCCCCTCTATACATTTTTAATTATTAAATTTTTTTTTATTATAATGCTCTTTCATACTGCAAAGAAACAAATATATTTTTTATTGAAAATAAACAAAGGATTTAAAATGCATAACAAACAATCAATTACTAAATATTGATTAATTATTTATATATTTACAAAATAATTCACTAAAAATGTTATATAGAGATTTTACAACAATATTATTACTGATTAAAAAATGAATTTAAATTTTTTTTAGACTGTATGTGAGGTGACAGTGGAGATATTGGATGTTAATGACGAAGTACCAACATTTCAGCACACTTACCAAGGTACCATTAATGAAAATGCACCATCTGGTACACCTGTCACTATGGTAAGAAAAAGAAGTTCAAAATAACTTTACCTTTTTTAACATAATGATAATTTTTCATATTTTAAATAACTATGAAACACTGGATAAATTATTTATTAATAAATAAATTAATATGAATAATTGAAAAAAAAAAAAAAAATCAAAGTTATATTAAAAATTATTATTCGTTTAAAAATGAAATCTTACTGAAGACTTTTTAATCCAATGAATTCTAAAATATAAAAATAATAAAAAAATCTGCTACGATTACGATATTAGAATTAGATGATTACGATTACGAATATTAGAAAAAAGATAAACAATTACGTAACACTGGATAAATTATTTTTAATAAATAAATTAATTAATTACGCTTAATAATTAAAAAAAGTAAAGTTGTAATGAAAATTATTATTCATTTTAAAATGAAATCTTATAGAGGCTTTTTTAAATCGAATGAATCTTATAATATTAAAAAATCGTCTATTACGATTACGATATTAGAATTAAGATAATTACGATTACGATTACTATTATTAGAAGAAAAGATAAATAATTACATAACACTGGATAAATTATTTTTAATAAATAAATAAATTAATTAATTAATATGAACAATTTAAAAAACCAAGATGTATTGAAAAGTATTATTCATTTAAAAATGAAATCTTAATGAAGAGTTTTTCAATCCAATGACATCTAAAATAAAAAAAAAAAAATAATAAAAAATCGTCTTCTACGATTACGATTACGATTATTGGAAAAAAGATAAATAATATAACACTGGATAGATTATTTTTAATAAATAAATTAATTAATTACTATGAATAATTAAAAAAAAACAATTTGTATTGAAAATTATTTTTCATTTAAAAATGAAATCTTATGAAGACTTTTTTTTTTAATCAAATGAATTCTAAAGTATCAAAAACATCGTCTGCTACGATTACGATAATAGAATTAAAATAATTACGATTACGATTACGATTATTAGAAAAAAGATAAATAATTGAATTAAGAAGTATTTGCTAGGAATAAAAACACTAGTTAATATTTTATTAATATGCTAACTTTTAAAAAATCAAAGGAATTTCAGTTTAAAGTGATTAAAAAAAAAGAATAAAATCCCACTATGTTATAAATGAACATCAAACAATTAGAATTACTGTATCTTTGATCTATAAATGATATGACATGCTTAAATATTTATGATTCTTGTGAAGGCTTTCTTCTTTTGCAATCCTTATGCAATATAAATAGAAAGAAAAAGAAATGGATTTTTTTCTTTTTCTTCATTCGATACAATGTAATCCCAGAACAGCCATGAATCAGTGACAAAAAGCTTCAATTCCAGAGACAGAATCCGCAACTTCTTGTCAACAACTGTATCTGCCCTGAGCTATTTCCCAAACAGTTGTCAATTGGTGAAGCCAAAGCAAACCAAAAGAAAAACAAAATCATTGCAACTTTTTTTACTTACTTTTATTTCTGTACTGATAAAGCCAACACCGCATTTTTTTTATTTATTTTATTCTATATTTGATTCACTGAAAGCCACAAATTCTTTTTCTTTTTTTTTTGTGTTAGAGGCGCGCTTTGAGGTTGTCAGTCACAGAGTGGCTTAAGAACTTTTAAAATAATTTATCAAACCACCCGAGTTCGTAAATTGAGTATGAAATGTAAGGAAAGGTCGATGTCTAAATTTGTTAAATCAAATCTACCTCAACTGAAAATTGTTTGGATGAAATGTCCAAAGTTTCAAGGGATATTTTTTTCATGGGATTTGCCACGAAGTTATTTATTTATTTATTATTATTCTTTTTTTGTCGTAGAAGATCTAGATCAGTGGTGGCCAACCCAAATGATCTTGCGAGCCACCTTTGGAAATGTATCCTAACTCCGCGGGCCGTATATAAAATTATATATCCCCGTATTAGATTTACACCCACTACAGACTTTTTTTGGAGTGAAAAATTGAAACATAATGAGTTATTATTATTGTGTTTACTATTATATTTATATGTGAACATAAATAATATAATAATGATATTAAACGGTCATTGTAAAGAAATATTTAACACTAAAAATGAAATAAATATAAAAAAAATATGTAAATATAAACAAAATAAAAAAGAATGAAATCATTAAAAAATATTTATTTTACTAGTGCGATATTTGTTTCTCCACTCTTTCACTTAGCTTTTGCAAATCGATCTCAATTTGGGTATTTGCAAATCGTAATCGTAATACCTTTTCCAGAGTGTTTTAATATATATATATATATATATGTTCTCTTTTTGAAAAGGAACCTCCCATTTCTGCAGTCGACAATGACAGTGGCAACAATTCTGTCGTGCGATATTCCCTGAGTGGAGCCGGCAGCGAATTGTTCAAGATCCTCGAAAGTGGTCAGGTCATTTCAACTCGCCGGACCCCATCCTCACCCTGGACAGGGAGCGCAAAGAGATACGACCTTCAAGTAGGTCACTCTACTACCTCTAATCTTTTGAGCTCACATTAGCTATAATTTTTTTCCCAATAAACTATATAAATTTACTTCTTACTGTAAATGATATATTATTGTACCATTAACTGAATGGAACTAGTATTTTTGTTTAAAAATGTCCTTAGGATCTTATATGTTTTCAATAATGGCTAAGTGAAATCGTTTATCAAGTTTTTTTTTTTCATTCATTGTTTCATGAGATACTATTTTCTTTACTTAAATGGGAATATTTCACTGCAAAAATATTTTCCGGGTTGAGGGGCCGAGTTATTTATAGTGAAAAATATACTAAACATTTTTTTGACATTGTTCTAGAGTTACTAACATGTTTAATGAAAAATTGTTGCATAATCGTATGGAATGTTAATTTGGTATTCAATGATTTGAAATTAAACAAATCCCTCCTTTAAAATGTTAATGTTTATTGATATTTACGGATATATTATCCTATAATTACTTACTCTCTAAATTACATTTCAAATTTAAATAATCAAAGTTAAAAATTAAAATTAAATTTAAAAACAGTTTACAGTTACGCGAAATAAACTTCCTCTCCGTGTGTGAATCTGTAGGTCAACTAATACGCAGAATTGAGTTAAATATATTTCTTCTCGGAATGGGAGACTATAAACTAAACATTTCTCAGCGGAAACGCTGATTGTATTGTTCTTCCTCTCTGATGAGAGTCTCGAAGCCTACTCATCCCATCTCCTGAACGCAAAGGTAAGGCGGCGCTCTTACCAGTGTGCAGGAAGAAGCACTGTTACAATTACAGAAATAAGCCAAAGAAACATAATGAAATAAATAATAAATACAAAAAATAATATAAAAATATTAAGCCAACTAAAAATTTCGCTCTGGACTTTGATACCACAGGCTTCAGATTCGAATCCTGACGGGGGCATAAATGTTTGTGAGTGGTTCAGAATCCACGTTAAACTGTAGATCCCACTTTAATTACCCTAAAGTGTGCATAAAATGACCGTATAGCGAAAAACCAAACCAAACCATACATTCAATGTGATGCAATTCAATCTACAATCAGTTTTATTTTTTATTTTTCAATGAACATCTTCATGCCGAATGATTAAAAAAAGTTCAAAATGTTTTAAGAGCCGTAATTTAGATGCTTCTTCCTTCATTATCATAATGTCATTCAGTAAAACATGTCTCTCCCCAGGTGACGGCCACCGACATGGGCAACCTGAGCTCCTCCACCTACCTGACCATCAACATCGCGTACGAGAACGACAACGCCCCCGTCTTCCAGCACGGGCCCCTGAGGGCGATGCTGCCGGGGACTGCCCGGACGGGCTCCAAGATCGCCGAGGTCAACGCCCTGGACGCCGATGCCAAGGGGCCCAACTCCAAAGTGGAGTACATCATAACTGCAGGCGATAAAGGAGACGTCAGAATAGACAGGGCGACAGGTGAGCCAACCAGGGATTACTCAGTATTTTTGTATAGGAAAAAGGCCAAGGACATGAATTTCTTGGACTGCATGTACCCTTTGGAACTTGGACACGAGTAGCTCAAAAAATACAAAATATTTTGAAATTATCTATAAGTATATATAATTTCATTTCTTTGCATACATTAAAAATAAAATAATATGATAAAAAGCAAGTGAAGAATTCGATGTGGGATGTTGTATTATTTTAATATTTTAGTATTTGATTCTTGCAGTGAATAAAAACAAAGCTAACTGTTCAAATGATTTTTATTAAATATTTTTTATAAATACATACTTAAAAATGTTTGTTCACAAATATGTACTCCCGTATTAATCTAAACTTGCACATCACATTTTGAAGTATTGTCCAGCAACAAACGCAATTGCTTTAGTAGCACAATGTTAAAATATATTTTTGGCAATAAATAACGTAGAGTAGGAAAAAAAAAATTATATAGATTACATAGATAGGGATTCTGCATCCAGATTAGCACGTTATTGACTAAAGAATCTGATATTCTAGTTTGCAATAATACAGAAAACATTGGGAAATATTTTTCTTAGTAAATTAAATATTTATTTTTAATAAACTACATCCTAATCTCTATTTTTATTCTAATACATTGCATGCTCTTAAGTATGCATCATATTCACTACGAATCCTGTACCCTTATAACAGAATTCTTATTGAATACGATGGAATACATTATGTGGCTTATATGATTTATGTGGAATACATTACAGTTGGAATATGTTATCCATTATGATGGTATACATTATGTGGCGCATGTCATTACGTGGAATGCATTATGGATGGATTATGTGGCATATATCATTATGTGGAATACTTATGGATGGATTATATGCCATATGGGCTCATTTGAATACATTATGGATGGATTATGTGGCGTATATCATTATGTGGAATACATTATGGATGAACTATGCTTTACATTATGATGAAATAAATTATATGGAATACATTATGGATAGATTTTTTTATTCATTATGTAGCTTATATGATCTGATAATATGATAACTTAACATTATAATGTCTTTAATTATTATAAAAATATATTAAAATTTATCAATATTTTTTATATATAAAAATAAATATGTCTAATTTCCCCTGTGGGCTTGTTTCGTTTTATATTTATTGTCCAAATGAAAATATTATAACATTTATTAGATCACATATAATAGATGACATTTTTGCATTTTGATTCTCATTCTGATTCTCGCAGGTGAGATATACGTCGTGTCTACATTGAGACCCGGAACCGTCTACCTGTTGAACGTTTCGGCCGCTGATGGTAAAGGACTAGCTGCTTCGACGGTGGTGAACATCACGGTGGTGGACGTGAACGACCACAAGCCCACCTTCTCCAGGGTGAAGGAGGGCAACTACAGCCACGCCAAGAGGTCGCTCGGGGTGATCAGGGCCGTGGACGAGGACACCGGCAACAACGGAACGGTCGAGTACTCTCGTGACGACCACATTCGAACAGAGTGAGTGCTTTTCCTTTTATTATTATTATTATTATTAAAACCACATAAATAGCGTAAGTTTATTGAAAATAGTGATTTTAAGAGTGATTCTAAGCTCCTGGTCTGGGATATAACACATTATAAAATTATATGTTTGACAATAGACACTCATTGGAAAGAAGAGATCCATATAAGAATGATCTCTACTATAAAGGACGAGAGAGAGATAAGAGATCTTCCTTTTTAAAGGATCTCCTATTATAAAGGATGATCTATTCTTTCTAATGATCTGTCATTGGAAAGAAGTGACATTATCAAAAGATAAATTTGTTTTCGACTGCAAAATGGAAGGAATATCCTAAGGAATGGCACCACATGGTTAGAGTGAAGATCAAAGGATCTTGTGTTCTTTGATTCTACCATCCTACAGCATCCTGCTTGCTAATTCAGCAGTGTGTTGAGGCCTGATGGTCAAGTGCCTAGCACTCTGGCAATCGGTGACACGGGTTTGAGGTTCAAATCCTGATGCCATGGATGTTTGTAGTGGTTCGAATTCACTTTAAATCGTAGGTCTCTGTCTAACATGACTGTAAAGCGTTGGGTGCGCGACAAAACTATCCTGTAAAAAGAAGCCATCTCATTTCTAAAAAACTGCCAGTAGGAGGGAAGAAGGAAGTAGGAAGAAAAAGTAGAATGTTTTGTGTCAGTTTAAATTGTTAGATAGAAGCCCCAACCGCCATTTCTAACAAACGTTTCATAAAAAATTTTTTATTGACATAATAAGATAACGCTAATGCTGCCAGTTTTTAAATAATTTAACAGACATATACACCTGAAATAAAAACATTCTAAAGTTTTAAAATGCTTCAAATTGCATTATTTTAATTGCAGACAGTTATAAGAGTTTGTTTGTTATATGAATTGTTAAATTTTCATTTGAAAACATATTTTTTAATTATTACGAGGTGATTTATAAAGAATGATAAGATGCATTTATGATAGATGGAAAACTGAATGACAGAATTCTAATTGAATATGGTGGAATACATCAGAGAAATATAAATTTTATTCGATTTGTACTCTTTGAAGTGTCTGTGACTAGATTAATTTAAATCTTTTGGACTCTGATATAGCAACTAAAATTTACCCTGGCAACATCAAACGAAATGATGATTTATTCTGAGATAATTCTGACTCATGCGTAAACAATTGCTTCAAAGAACTCAAAGTATGTAACTGCATTCTTCAAGGGCATACCTGAGATGCTAATTTCTGGCTTGTTAGCACATGATGATCCAACAAAAATCTTTTCTCTCTCAGTAATTATATATATATATATATATATATATATATATACAAGATTATATATAAGAGTTAATGAAAATCTCCATTACATTTATTTCAGACATTTACCTCAGTGTCTTGTGAAATGGTAATATTGTAATTTTCTGCTTATATACATATTGTAAATGTAGTTGTGGGGTCTGATGGCCGATTGGCTAGCATTCTGGCCCTCGGTGACACAGGTTTAGGGCTCGAATCCCGGCGGTGCCATCGATGCTTGTAGTGGTTCGGAATTCAGTTTAAACAGTAGATGCCCTGTCTAATAGACTGTTTGGGGTAGAGTTGACAACTTTAACTCGTAAAAAGAAACCACTCCCTGTCTCGGGAAATCTGTCAGTAGGCTGAAGGCCTTGGACTATCATGGGGCTGTTGCCCCAATGAAGAAGAAAAAATGTAGTAGTGCATAAATATAATTTGCTTATTCTACATGTAGAACAAAACGACGACGACTTTTTATTTACCTTTAGTAATACCATTTTTCTTCGTTGGGGCAACAGCCCATGATGGGGCCAAGGCCGTCTGCCTACTGACCGATTTCAATACAAATGATGTTCTTTCTTTTTTTACGGACTAGGGTTGTCGGCCGTGCTCCCTACAGTCATATTAGACCGAGAAAGTGGATTCTGAACCATTACAAACATCCATGGCACCGTCAGGGCTCGAACCCGAAACCAGCGGCACCGAGCTCTAGTCACTTGGCCATCAGGCCCCAAGGATATAATTTATCAGAATTAAATAAATATTTATTACATTATTAATGATTTCTTCTTTAAAATCAAATATAATCAAAGAATAATATTTTGTACCTGAGTAATGACTAGAAATGAATATATATTTAAAAATATAATAATCGATAAATAACTGTCCCAATTGCAATATTATAAAAAACACTAATCCCTGACAGATAATGCTATTTGGGTTTGTCAATAAATAACGATTAAATTGTTAAAAAAGTTTCAAATCTTCTGGCTTAATTCATATTTTAAATAATCTATTCAAAACTCAAAGAAAAAAAAAAAAAATGTGCTTAAATGACATTTATTATTAAAAGCATCCAATAAACTATAAAGAATACGAAAATTCTTTTTTAAAAAATATGGATTAAAAAAATACTTAAAGAGTAGAAAATTAACTAAAAGATATTTTATTTATTATTTTTTTCTTCTTCCTAATCCTGAATTAAAGATAGGACTGCCAAAAATGGTTCATTCATAGGAAAAAGAAAAAGAAAAAAAAAAAAAAAACGATGCATTTATAGTTAATTGCACCCTTACTATCAGTATTCATTCATAAAAAAATATTGATGTTTTTCCAACATAAAAAAGAATGATGTTAAAAATGAAAGTCGCTTTGAGTATTGCACCAATACGATGTAAAAAAAATTGTTTTTTGTTCACTGTGTCCAACAATTCAGTTTGTTTCCGTTGAGAATTTCTTGAAATATTGAATGCATCTTCATAATGATTCATTCCAAGTGAATAAGGTTTTTCGCTGAATAGTGAAGTGTTTTGCTTCTTTTAAAATCGCACTTGAGCTGTTGTGTTTTTATGCAAGAAATGGTAGTTCTGTATTTATTAGGATGACTTTAGACTGGAAAGATTTTTTTTTAGGGTATTTGAATTAAAAATCACCCAAAGTTGCTCTTTTTTATTGGGAATGAAAGTTTACATTTTTAAATAAGAAAGTCATAGTTATAGGGAGATGTTGTTGTTCAAAAATGGATGAAAATCTTTTTTTTTGTTTTTCGTATTTTCCTTTTTTTTGAATAGAAAAAGAAAAGTATTTATTTTATTTTTAATAATTTAATGTTTTTAATAAAACCTTCTGTTACTTAATCTCTTTGGCAAGATCTGATGAGGCCCATTTGGGTATATTTGAGCGGAAGATTTTAAGAGTAATTCTTGGAGGTGTTAAGGAAAGTGATTGTTGGAGAAGACGGTACAACGCAAAAATATATAACACACATACAATTACAGACATACACTATTTAACACATTTAAAGAAAGATAATTCGTGGAAGGACTCCACTTCTAAGCCGAAAACTCGAAGCTCGGCTACGCACAGGATGCGCTTTCTCACCTGGTCAGAATCTCCTGGTCATCTGAGCATTTCTGCTGAACTTCACGGGAGGCGCTCTTGTCTGTGTGTAGGCTTGGTTTTGTTTGTCACTCTATGGTCATCTTGTGATGACCTAAACATACCGGACCTACAGTTTAAAGGGGGGGATTCGAACCATTAACAAACATTCATGCCACCGGAAAAAGGATTCGAACCTGAAGCCTGCGCGTCAAAGGCCAGAGTGCTATATCCGAAAACAATATACTCAGTATATATTTCTTCCCACCTAATGCACAGGGTTGCGCTTGAATATATTTCCTCTCAATGGGATAGACTGTAAATCCACTAAACGTATCATAGCAGAAGGGCAGGTTGCTTTGTACTTCCTCTCGGATGAGAGTTTAGAGACCGATTGACCATTTTCTCTTGAACGCCACAAGGGCTCTTGCCAGTGTGTAGGAGGAAGCACGGTTACAATATACAAAATATCATTTTTAAATAAATTAAAAGCAACACATAAAATGCTATATAAAAAACAGAACACATGTAAAATATTATTTATTTCTCCTACATATATTTTTTCTGACCATTCTATCTATCTAAATAATATTTATATTAAAAAATTAAACAATAAATTATCAAGTTATATATATATATATATAAGAATTATATAAAAAAAAAATCAATATATTTAACTCCAATTTATTATGCAATGAGCTATCAATTAATTTTGTGAAAATTTTCTTTTATTAAAATTTGAGCAGAAGTAGTCAGCAGATGAACTTGCCTGAAATAATGAAATAAAAAAAAAAAATTTAATTAAATCAATTTATTAACCTACAATAGATATTTGAACTTGAACATTTTTCATTATCATTGGCGTAACAGCCCTATGGTGGGGGGAAAGGCCATTCGAAAATTTCGAAAAATTTCAGGCAGATTTCGAAAAAGAGATGTTTTCTTTTTACGGGGTAGGGTTGTCAACCCTACACCCATCTCTCAGTTATATTAAACCAGAACCTACGATTTAAAGTGGATTCCAAAACCACTACATGGTTTGGAATCCACTTTTTAAATCGTAGGTGATCCACTTTAAATCGTCGTTCTGGTTTAATATACAAACTAGTACATGGTACTAAACCATTACATGGTTTGGAATCCACTTTAAATCGGGCCAAATCATCTTTAAATCAGTGGCCAAACCATTCCATGGCTCCGCTGGGACTCGAACCCGAAACATGTGGTACTGAGAGCCAGAGCGCTAGTCATTCGGCCTTAAATCTTACGGGCCGCAAAAATATTCAAGGCAGGCCGAGGGGTTGTCCACCCCTGCTCTTAATAATCACTTAAAATTCTTTAATGATTTAAAGGGATTTGTATACTTTGAATTTTGCATTAAAAATAACATGGTATATGAAGTAAAGATTATATTGATACATTTTTTAACCATGTCGATTATTAAAAAAATAATTGTTGCAAATCCCAAATCCCAAATAATGAATACCTGATAATAAATAAAATTAAACGGAAAGAAATTATATTGTATTTTAAGGATTTAACAGAAATACAGTATTTACATTTTGTTATATAATTTCAGCAATTTACAACTTATTGGGTTAAACAACTTTTCTAAATCCAATTGCAAATCGTTTTCATTTTCGAATTCTTTTCGTAGTTTTCGAATATTCGTTTAGTATGAATAAAGAAGTGACATTCCATCCAGATTATAAAACAACTATTTGAAAGTGAATTTCAATTTCATTTTTCTTAAAAAAAAAAGGAATTCATTTTCTTTAATAGATAATCTTTTTTTCCAGGAAATTCCAATCATAAAAGGGGAAAATCAGTAATTAAATTATTGCCGGAAGAACACTTTCGCGCCAAAACGTATTCGAACACATTTTAATCAAATTCCTTAAATGACTGCGTTGCATCTGAAATAAAGAATAAATATTTGCATTTTTACGCACAATCGGAAGCGTTTTTATCGGAGTTATAGGAAGAAATTCCGAACGATTCGAAGACGATTTTATTGATTTATGCAAGACATTCTTCATCACTTTGTTATATGTCAACTTCTGATCCATCTAGAAAAACTTTCTTCCAATTATCTTCTCATTTCTCATTTATTTGAAAGGAAATAAATTTTTTTCTCCTTTATAAAGTTTCTTCTATCATAAAACAAGTAATATAAAAAAAATTTTTAAGTCAATTCCTTTTTTTCCACTATATTGCAGAAAGTCCTTTATAAATAATTTTCATTCATTTTTAAGTTTATGTGGCGCCATCTACTGATAGACATATGCAACTTAAATATAAAAAACTAAAAATTAATTAATTAAATTTAGTTAATGCATTAATATTTGAAAAACTGTATTAACATCCAGTGTCATCCACTACAAGTTCAAAGAAAATGTATTTGAATTTGAATGGATGAATGAAAAGTATTTTATGAACGATTGAAAATTTGAACAAGATATATATAGGAGAGTGTGAGCTAATAGAAGGAATTGAAAAAAACAACTTGTTTCAGGTTTAAAAATAAAAATTAGTTCATGTATCAGAATTATAAGAAATCACGTAACACTATTACTTTTTTTATTATTTAACTATATGTATTACATCAAGTATGCATAATTGTTATTCTTTATAGTATATATCTATACAAAGCACAGGATAGTTTTTGTATAAAAGGTTTATGTTCATTTAATCATTTATCCCAAAATTCTTATTTAAATGTATTGTAACCGTGCTTCCTCCTACACACTGGCAAGAGCGCCCCTGTGGAGTTCAGGAGAAACGGTTAGTCGGACTCGAGGTTTACCCGTGAGGAAGTACAACGCAACCTGAGCTCCCGCTAAGAAATGTTTAGTTTATAATCTCTCATCCAGAGAGGAAATATATTTAGCGATGTCCGATATATATTACGATGTGCAAATACCCACATTGAGATCGATTTGCAAAAGCTATGAAAGAGTGGAGAAACAAATAACTCACAAATAAAACAAATATTTTTTAATGATTTCATTTATATTTATATATTTTTTATATTTCATTTTGAGTGTTCTATATTTCTTTACAATGTGCGTTTAGTATCATCATTATTATTATATTACCTATGTTTACATGCAAGAACACTAGTAAACACAAAAATAATAACTCATTTCTATTTTTCAATTTTTCATTCAAAAAATATCTATAGTGGGTCTCAATCTAATATAGGGATATATAATTTTATATGCGGCCCGCAGAGTTAGGATGCGTTTCCAAAGTGGCCCGCAAGATCATTTGGGTTGGCCACCCCTGTTTAAGAGTATCAAAACATGGACCATTCACCCAATAATTGGAATTATGTTGCCAAAAAGAATTTCATGAAATTTTATTACTTATATAAATATTGTGATTTTTAAATTGGAAGTAAAGGAGATTTTCTTGAAATAATAATTATATTTTTTCCCCAGGTAACACAAATCACTGCTTATGACTCTGATTCCGGTAACAATGGACTTGTTTTCTACAAACTGGGTGTTGGATACAATAATAAATTCTACATAGATAGCAAAGATTCTTTTTTAAAGTGATTTAATTTTTATACATTGTAATTCTAATGCATCACAATTTGAGCTAAACTCCTGAATTAAGTTCTTTTAAGGTTGAATGCATTACTTTTTTTATTTTGTACTTTAAACTTTTAGGATAGTTTATTCTTTTAATTATTAATTTTTACTGTTATTATTGTTTTTTACCTTTTTTTCTCATCTTGAACCTTATAATGTTGAGATTGAAAAAAATGTGATTTAGTTTATGTATATAAAAAAAAATTTAATTTTTTTTTTTTTTTTAACAAACTTTCATTGGTGATAGTAATAACATTAGTCTTCTTCATTGTCTTCCAATTGGCTAGCGCTCTGTCTTTGCTACCACAAGCTTCAAGTTCGAATCCTGGCGGTAGCAGGAATGTTTGTGAGTGGATGGGTATCCATGTTAAACTGTAGGTCCCGATCTAATTAGACTAAAGTGTGCAAATAAATCACCGTTGAGCGACAAACCAAATCTTCATTGGCGCAACAACTCCATGGTGGGCCAAGGCCGTCTGCTGGCAGATTTCGAGACAGGAGTTGGTTTCTTTTTACGGGCTAGAGTTGTCAGCCCTACGACCAACAACCATTTTATACCGGGACTTAGGGTTTAAAGTGGATTCCGAACCACTACAAAACATATATGGCCGGGACTCGAACCCGAAACCTGCCAGATCTCTAGTCACTCAGCCATCAGACCCCAATAACATTTGTCTACTAGAGTCAATTATTTTTAAAATAAAGCTTAATTTTTACACCTATTTAATTACTTTGCAACTAATAGATATGTTTTTTTTCCCATTGAAAAATGTGACTTTGTTTATGAACTAATTATGAATATAACTATTAATATACTATAACTAACTATAATTATTTATGAACAATAATTAAATTTTACTTTTTTTAAAGATGGAACTGTGTGGACATTATCAACTCTTGACTACGAAAAACAGGCCTTCTACAACATGACGGTCATCGCCTACGACCAAGGAACGCCAAGTCTGAGTTCCACCGCCAAATTGTCGGTGACCGTCGCCGATACCAATGATGCTGTGCCAGAATTTTCTAAAGCTGTCTACACTCTAGAAGTCGCAGAAAGTCGCCAACCGGGCGATACGGTTTTCAAACTGGATGCCAGAAAGGAAGATTTCAAATATGCCTTATTGAGTGAGTCAGGAATTTTCCGTCTTTTGATATGTCACGCTCATGCAAATTTTCAAATCTCTTATTAGCTATATATTGGATATTTTTCTTTGATTATGATAAATTGAAAGAAAATATTTAGTAAAAAGAGTGACAAATAATGAAGATTATGTAAATATTTATTTAAAAGGCAATTTAAAAACTCTGAATTATTTTGTTTAGTGTTTCATATTTGGCGATATTTATTTTTACAGATTTTTGTTAATGAATTCAAAGTTTCTGTTTATTTAACGTAATGCTATTTACATTCAAATAAAGTATTTTCTTTGAATTCAAAACTTTGATAGATATTTTAATATGAAATATATTTATATTTTTGATTTTTCACATTATTTTATTGGAAGACTCATTTTTATTTTTGATTAATTAATGGGAAAAATAATTCATAATTTAAAAAAAGAAAAATTCAATTTTATGTTGTCTTTTATAATTCGTTAAAGACAAACAGGAATTGAAATTAAAAACTATTTTTGTGAATATGGATATGAGTAATTAAAAATCAAATATTTTTTTTTATTTTATTTAGATGTAAATAATTTTTTATGCTCAGAAATTGCTATTTAAAAGATAGCTATTTGTCATTAAAACAGTATTTTCAAATATTTAATGAAAATTTTGGATGCTTATTTTTTGAAAGAAGTTTATTTAGTTGGAACAATCTCTTATCTTTGCTAATGTCGTAAAAAAGAAAAGAATTTACGAACAGTTTATAGTTACGAACAGTTTTATAGTTTTTAAGTTATGCTAGAATATTCATCCATTTTTTATCAATATTTTATGGATACTATCAGGTAATGGATGGATAAATTAAAATTTTTTTTACTTAATTAAAAAACAATTAATAAAATTATTTTTGTAATTTTTTACTACGAATTGTAGGAAGGACAAAACAAATTCAGGCAAAAAAAAATTGACGTCTAAGTATTATAATTTTTAAGTTATACTTGAATATTCACCCATCTGCCTCTCAATATTTTATGACAAATACTATCAGATAGCGTGGATATCTGATGATTAAAAAATTATTTTTACTTAATCAAAAAACAATTAATAAAATCATTTTTGTAATTTGTTACTACGAATTGTTGGTAGGAAATAACAAATTCATGGGGAAAATAGTCGTCTATGTGTTATAGTTTTTAAGCTATGGTGGAATATTCATCCAAGTCAATGTCTGATGACAAATACTATCAGAAAGCGTGGATATCTAACGGCTAAAAATATTTTCATTTACTTGAAAACAATTAATGAAATTTTTTGTAAATTTTTTACTACTAATTGTTAGAAGGAAATAACAGATTCAGAGGGGAAAAATGGACTTCTAAGTATTAAAGTTTTTGAGTTATGCTGGAACATCCATCCATTTATCACTCCATCCATTTTTTTATATATTCTTCAATTGTTTTAACTACAAATGTGCTTATTCTTGTAGATTCGGACGAAATCGATGTTTTCGATGTTGACATGAGCACTGGTGACATGCGCCTGGTGAAAGCTCTGGACAGCGTCCAGCAGAGTCACTACAGGCTGCTGGTGGAAGCCTCGGTCGACAGCGATCCGCCCAAATCAGACACGGCAGAAGTAAGTGGATTCAAAAGACTTTTGAATAAAATCAGCAGAATATTTGATACCCTCTCGGCCCACAATATGTCAAATTGCTTCAACTTACAGAAAAAAAAAAATTTTCTAAACTACATAAAGATCGTGCTTAGTAATTTGAATTATCACAACTGAAAAATCCTACATAACATAAAAGAAAGGAATATTTTTAAAAATTCAACCAAAAAAAAAAGCATCGTAATAATAAATGTTGGATAAAATAAGCCGCTTAAGTTTTTCTTTCTAATGCAGCTGGCAAACACAGACATGGACGTCTTGGATGCCTTAAGGCAAGTGCTGCACGGACGTACTCACTTTGCATTACCCAGGGGGCGCGTGTAGCCGCTTAAGTTAGTGATACACATTTTTTTTTATAACTCAGTTCTAGAATTTAAAATGTTGTTGCGATTCATCCTCAGTGTCGGCGGCCTGGTATATCCTAGGCTTTCAGGTTCGAATCCTGGCGATGGTATGGATGCATGTTAGTGGTTCGAAATTTCCTTAAAACTGTAGGTCGCTGTCTGTTTTCTCACGTGTGCACAAGATGACCGCAGAGCAACAAATCAAACCATTCTCAGTGTTCTGCAACGCGGGGACGGACATTCCATGAGTAGTCTACTCATGGATGGGGAGAAAGGGGACAGCTTTTGTTGTGATGGAGCATCAGTAGGTAGAAGTTTGACTTGGCTACGAGTCGTTGAAGATGGAGGGCAATGTCTTCTGGGGGTACTTTTTAGGTGCATGTGCTTATTCTATGGGGAAAACCCTGAAAACCCCTTTAGGTACTCGACTCACGAGGCAAGATACTCATCGTCACAAACGACATCGAGTTTCTTCGTGTTTTCAGACAGTATCTACAACAAAACCACCAGCGGATTAAACTTCAACCCTAATGCTCACCAGCGGCGCATGTTACCACTGAGCCACGAGCTGAAATTCAAAATAAACTATTTAATACTAGATAATTGCAGAATTTTTAAAAAAGCTAAAATTAATTTAATTAAAAAATGATTATTTTCACGACTTCTTATTTTACAGATTCATGACGATTTCTTCCAGTATAAAAATTGAAACTGATTTTTGTTTAAATTATTATTACGGATAAATTAAAAGCAAAGAAGTTTTATTAGCCGTATAAGTCAAGACTGAAAGCTAGTAAGGAACGTTAGTGAATAACTCTCGATTCAATGTTGAGGATAAATAATTAATTTTTATTTTTAATCCTTTAGAAATTGATTAATCTCAATCACGCAAGACGCATTAAATTACTTTAGAAGATTTTATAAACTTTGTTATATCAAAGATATTGTGACATATCTCAAAATTCGTGTTGAACATATTTCCATATTTCGCAAAATCTAAAAGACGGAAAAAAAAAATCTTCACTTTTAAAAAAAAAAAGCTTTCATTTTATTTCTTCCAATGGATTTATTCAACTTTCAATCTTTATAAATTTTGTTCAAATTGGTTTCCACAAATTTGACATTTTGAAAAATCAAAAAACAACATTTTCTTCAATTCGTAAGATTTACTGACGTATAAATTAAATTTTAATATAGAGTTACATTTTTTCCGTTTTATAACTAAAACTATCGAAGCACAAAAATATATTCAATTCTACGATAAAAAAGAATGTTGTAAATTTTCGAATGGGAAAAATTATTTATTATTTATTTTTAGCCCTACGGTTTTAGGAAAATTGAACGAAATAAAGTTTTCAATTTTTTTCATTCAAGAAATAATAATAATAAAACTTTATGAAAATAAGCTGAAAACAATAAAAGAAATACTTTGAAATATTTTATCATCTGTCACCAGTACTGCTGAGTTTTTAGTACTGACACCTTTTCCAATACTGGAATTTTTTTTATCTTCCAAAAATCTAATTCCGATGCAGAATTCGATACTGTCAAATTTGCCGGAATACAGTTTTCTCCATCTAATTACAAATTGAAATTGCAGCAGTTTTCTATTTTTAGTAGCATTCAAATTTTAACAAAAGGCATTGCACTTCGAAATACAATCCGATATGTCATTTTTGATAAAAAAAAGGAAAGAAAAGAAATTATCAATGAATAATTTGTTGACAATGAATTTCTTTTTTTCATCATACTTTGAAAGATTTTAGATATTCGTGAAATACAGAGTGACTATAATTGAAGTCCCACTTTTAAAATGGCACGCGTCACATTAAGTTCAAATTTGAACTGAAGATACTTGAAGAAGGCTGAAACGGTACGGCATCAAAAAAGTTCCAAAGCGTATTAATAGATGGCGCTGTAAGCGACATAAAGAAAGTGAATTCGGCTGCCAGTGATATTTTGAATAGAAATGACAACTTATTTGGCAAGAGTTGCATTTGAAACCAACTACAGAGTTCGATGTGCTTGATAGTTTCGGCTATTCGACGGAAAAAAAAATGGCTTCTAAGTCATTCAACAGTTATGACCTGTAAGTGGAAAGGCCATCCATAACGGCAAGGTCATACCCAATTGAATGGGAAAAATCTGTGGAACTTTTAATTTTGATGTCGTACCGTTTCCACCTTCTTCAAGAATCTTCTGTTCAAATTTGAACTTGGCATTTGATATTTAATACGAATAAATTTTTTTTAAAAATTAATTATAACTTTCTTAATTTTTTTTTTCCAATTTCTTTCGTGACAAGTTATAAAAGAAAAATATATAATGCATATAATGTTAATTAATTGCTGTTAATTTATTTTATTTCTAGGTCAACATCATAGTTGGAACTGGCCATGGCGTACAACTGTTCCCTAGCCGTCTGTACGAAGTGACCGTCTTCGAAAACCGACTGGCACCCTTGGTGGTTCTTGACCTCAATGCCATAGACGAAATAGCACACAAGCCAGTACTTTACAGCATCGTCGGGCATCATTACAATGGTAAA
This sequence comes from Caerostris extrusa, assembly GCA_021605095.1. NCBI lineage: Eukaryota > Metazoa > Arthropoda > Arachnida > Araneae > Araneidae > Caerostris > Caerostris extrusa. The sequence continues at coordinate 42,663 of BPLR01007052.1, read as the reverse complement.
TAGTTTGATATATATATATATATACGTAATATGTATAATAACATGATTACAAAATAAATAAATAAAAATTATAAGCTTTATAAATGTAGTGTATCTTCAGGTATATTTTTTATTTAGTATTCAATCAACGAAAATTAATTTTTTAAAATTAAATTATTTATCTCTGAACGAAAATAAAAATTTTGCCAATAAGAATAAAATTAAATTGTAATTATTATTAATAATATTAATATATTATATAAGTAGAATGGTAAGTATTTAAGTAAAGTGATGACTGAGTGACTAGAACTGTGGGATAGTACCACAAGTTTTAGGGTTTAGTCCTTGCTGTGCCATGGTTGTTTTTAGGGGTTCGAATCCACTTTAAACCGTAGGTCCCGGTCTAATATGACTGTAGGGCGTGGGGCTGACAACCCTATCCCTTAAAATAAAAATATTTCATGTTTCGGAATCTGAGCATTGGCCCACCATAGGGATGTGTCTTCATTGAAGAAGATAATTAGAAGCACTTTTAAGTATAAAACAGAAAAAAAAATGAATATATGTAGAAAAGTTACTATATGTGTAAGTTAATATGTTAATATACATATATGCAGCAGAAGGGAGGTTGCATCTTTTCAAGAAATTGAAAGGTCATAAATGTTTTTCTTCCTTCGTAAGCCAAAACCGTCTGTCTATTGACAGATTTCGAGACGGGAGATGTTTTCTCTATTTACGGGGTAGGGTTCTCAGTCCTACATCCAACAGTCGCATTTTGACAGGGACTTACGACTTAAAGGAATTCCGATTCACTACAAACATCTATGATAGCGCCGGGACTTGAACCCTAAACCTGTTGCACCGAGCGCCAGACACTTGACCATCAGGCGCTCGTAAGCATTAATTTATTAATAAGGATAACAATATTTGTAGAGTTGTGAAGCAGCTCGATTTAAACGTCCAAAAGCCACAAGCTTTGAAACGTATGCTTTGTATCTGGGTCAAAGCGAACAACTTATGAGCAGATCGCTAAAAGAGTTCTGGTTAATGTTGAGTGGTCTGAAGAATGCATTTTGTAAATAGACACAATGCAAACTAAATGCCATGGCGGTTAATATTTGTAGAGAAAACTGATGTTTTTACATACATATATATATATATATACTAAATATTGTTCCTTTCAAGTATTATTTTTACAATAAAACGTAAAAATATTTTTTCCCATCTAATTTTTACAGCAATTATGAAGGATTGTTGTTAGACAGAGTAAAATAAATAACTTAAAATACTTTAAATATAAATTTTAAAAGGGTATAATCCTCTTCTATCTCAGATTAAAAAAGAAACTATTTCATTTAACCACAAGTTCTTTTACTATCACAGATAAATGAGTTTTCAAGTTTCCTCATATCTTCTTTCTAAAACTTAACTAGGCCACCATTAAAAAGAAGTGGATGACTCTTTCTTTGCTGCTGAAATCGATTTAAGAGCTCAAATGAAGTTGGAAAAAATGGATTTTTTATTATTATTCCTTTCTTTTAGAGCGGATTAATTCACTCAAGTTGAATGTTTTCATAACCATTTCATGACGGATCTTTCATAATTCAATAAGACGTGGAGAGAGAGATAAATGACTAAATTTGTTATATTTATACTATATGTATTTTCTGTATTTAAATTTGAACTTTCAAATCGATATTTTAATACTATATCAATAGTATTTGTTTAATTGTTTTTAAGTTATTAAATTTCAAGTATGCCTTCAAGTAATTGTCAAAAATTGTCATAAAAGCAATTCAATTTTTTGTATACGTATTTTATTTTTACTGAAAACTGGATTTATAAAACACCATGTAATATATTTAACATTTCACAAAACATATCTTAAGGAATTATAATATACTAGCTTTTCTAATGCAGCTGGCAAATATTTAGACAGTTGTCTTTTATGCCATAAGAAAAGAGTTATACCGACGTTACTCATTTAGCACTACTTAGGGGGTCACGTATAGCTTGAAGATGTAGTTTGCTACTGACGCGGAATAACACTACCCCTATATTACATTCTACAATCCTATTAGACTGGAACGAAGCACTACAAACATCCATGGCACCGCCGCGACACAAACGAACCCGAAACCTGTTCGAGTGCTACCTACCTACCTGTTCGAGTGCCTACCGAGTGCTATCCATTCGGCCATCAGTCCCCTATTTCTAGAATTTAAATTTCAAGATCAGCATTAGTATTATTAAAGACGAAATCGTAATTCTATTGGTTCTGGCCTAATATGGCTGTAGAGCGTTGGGCGTAGGGCTGACAACCCTATCTTGAAAAAAAGAAAGTATATCTCTCGTCTGAAATATGCCAATAACCTTGACTCAATAGCCAACAACAACAGCCAATATCCTTGGCTTTTGTTGATTATGAATATTGTATAAGAACTAAATAAAAATTAGACAAATTAAATATATAGAATTTTTATTTTGTTGTACAATTATTTTTACACATTTTTTATTAATTATCATTTATTTGTTAACTATTTGTATATTATTATTGTAACTGTTGTACAATTTGCCTATAAAAATAAAAACATATATACAATAGGCATTCTGGTTTTGAATGAAATATAGACCACATAACCTCAAAAATCCTTTTTTACCATGAAAAAAAAAAAAGAGACCTGATCTTATTTAAATATTTTCTTATAAATTATTCAAATAAAATGTTGAAATTTCACGATTCATACCTTATTTATTCTAAATCAATCACTATATTCACCCCATTTCACATTTATTCTACAAAAATATCACTAACTCGAGTCTACCTTATTGGTAATCTCGAATAGGTATGAAATCGACACCCAATACATATTGAAACGAAATTCAAAATCCTTGCTCATGAAAAAAAAAAAAAAAAGGAAAATCCCTTTCAATATGTTTTCCCCACCTCACAGTTTCTTTCCTTGCAGGTCTCTTTGTGATGGAAGCCGACACCGGGCGCCTCACTGTGACCGCCAGCCTGGATAGGGAAAAAAAGGGACAGATATTCCTAAAAGTCCGGGCGGAGAACGTCGGGCGTCACAGATTTGGAAGAGAGATAAGTAGATCCGGTAGCGGCATTCTCCCTTTTTTGTATCCACGGTATTGTGGGTGAGACTGTCTTTGGATAGATTTCTGTGGAGTATTATGAAGTGGTTGAATAGAGAGGATAAAAGGGGAAAAAAACAGAGTTGGGGTGGATAATAAAAAGGGATATATAGTTGTAATAGTAGGTTTTTTTATATTCAGTGTTTTTCTTTTGTGTATAAGAAAAGAAAAATATTATTATTTAGATATTTATTCGAAGTTTGAACAAAGAGATACATATACTGTTGTCTAATAATGAATTGCTTTAGCAAAAAAGAAAAAGTAAATGATTTGAAAAAGAAAGTATGTTTCTTGTTATAAAAGAGCTGTAAGATGAATACATTTTTAATTCATATCGTTTTATATAGTATTGTGAAGTAAAAGGGGAAAAACAAAGTTGGAGTGTATAGTAAAAAGGAATATATAGTTGTAATAGTTGATTATATTAAATAATATCGCACAAATAAAATAAATATTTTTAATGATATCATTTTTTTTATTTCGTTTATATTTATATATATTTTTTATATTTCATTTTAAGTGTTATATATTCCTTTACAATGTGCGTTTAGTATCATTATTATTATAGTATCTATGTTTACACGTAAGAATAATAGTAAACACAAAAATAATAGCTCATTATTTTCTCTCCAAAAAAAATGTCTATAGTGGGTCTAAATCTAATAGGAGGATTTATAATTTTATATGCATACCGCGGAGTTGTGATGCATTTCCACAGTGGCCACAAGATCATTTGTGTTGCCCATTCGTGGTGTAAACCATCGCTGGAAAGTATATAGCTTCAATGTTTAATGTTTCATTGATTTGTAGTTTACAAATGATTTTGAACTCTTTATCGTTCGATCTTGTATCACAAATGCATCCATTTTTCCTTTTCTACGATGCAAATGAAATCGTTTTGAGCTTTTAAGAGATGATCTTTAATAAACTTTTCAAAGGGAGAAAAGAAAGTTTGGAACTTTTGCATCATTTTCATCAAATGACTCCTTCACCGAATAACATGTAGTTTAAACGACTGTAAGCATAGGTTTTCCGAGAACATTTTCATTTTAAATCATGCAAAAGTTTTGTTCCTTCTAATACACCAGATGTTCCAGGAATTAAGCTATCGGCCATTCCACAAGGGTGGAGATGATGCTTCTATTGTGGATATTAAAGCACGTGAAGTAATTGGGTGCATTGGTTTATCGATTCGTGTATCGATATCTGCTTCTTTAAGTATTAAATGTTTGGGAAATAAATTTTAACTTAATTATGAACGATTTTACTTGTATTAAAATAATTACATGAAACTTATTGGAATTAATAAAATTTATATTGATGTTTTAGTGCTCGCAAATTATTTAATTTTGAAAATATATTGAAGATTCAATAATATGTATTTAAAATTAAAATAAATTAATTTGATTTTAAATTAAAAATAATAAAATTTTATATTTGCATAAGAGGTAGTTTTGATTCATTGAATTGAAAACTTAAATAATTAAAATTGTCTTAAAATTTTAGTTCGAAGTTTTCAGTAAATTGAATAATAGAAGCTCAAAGACGTATAATAAATACAACTAAAACTAATTTTATTAATTTTTGTTAATTTTTAATTTTTGTTGAAAATTGGTTTCACATTTTGAACACAGTAGTATAGCTCTTTAATAACAAAAATATATATATATTTTCTTTTTGGCAACAGCAATTCATTATTTGACAACAGTATATGTATCTCTTTTGTCTAAACTTCTGAATAAATGTACAATTAGAAACATACGATATTTAACATACCTTAAGACAAGTAATTATAGATTCGTGGAAGCCGAAAACCCGATTCTCAGGTACGCGCAGGGTGCGCGTAAGATACTTACTGAGAATCTGTGGGCCAACCAATTTGCTGGGTTGTGTTAAATATATTTCCTCTCGGGATGAGAAACTGTAAACTAAATGTTTCTCAACAGAAACGCGTGGCTGCACTGTACTTCCTGTATGGTGAGAGTCTCGAAGCCTATTGACCATTTTCCTGAACGTCACAGGGGCTCTCTAACGAGTGTTTAGGTTTGGATTGTCTTTCTACGGTTATTCTTTGAACACTTTAGGCTAATTAGACCTACGGTTTGACGTGGATTCGAAACACTAACAGGCATCCATGCCACCTCCAGGATTCGAACATGAAACTTGTGATACCAAAGACCAGAGCGTCAGCCAATTGAACATAATGCCAATTGGCTACGCTACCAGTGCATAGGATGAAGCACGGTTATAATACATAAAAAAAAAGTTTTAAAAAATAAACTAAAACAATTTCCATTTTATTATTAAATTTCAATATTTTTTTAATAGATAATTTATTTCACATAAATGCGATTTCTTATCATATCATGTTATTTAGCGGTGTTTATAAAAATTACTATTTAAATTAGCATTTACCACGAATGTTTATTATTAGATAAAATAAAAATAGCTCCGAACATTGACATCAAACACTAAAATTTAAAAAAAAAAATTAAAATATTCAAACACGAGATTTTTTCGCTCAAAAAGAAAAATCAATAGAATTCTATTTAAAAACGTCGTTAAATTATTAAACTATTCACAGACAAGATAACCTTTTTCAGGAAATATTCCATTAATTTTTACATGGTGTCAATATTTAGTGACATAATCCATAATTAATTTTGAATGATTCACACTCAAGAAAGAAAATCTAAAATCTACAAAAGTTTTCTTCCTAAACGTACGTGGGCGATAAATCGATATATGCCCATTATAGCAAATTAAAATAGTCTTTAGTTAAATATAAAAGTTATAAAATCCATAATAACGCATAAGAGAATATATTTTTATTCAATATTTTTTGACTGTGTTTCGAAACATTCAATAAAAGTAATTTAAGTATTAATTTGCAGTGTAATAAAGTTGGGATATCCGTGATTAATGTGTACATATGTGAAAAAAAAATAGTGGGCATATAACTTGACTTAAATAAAATGTGTTTCGTATTTTTATGTGATTTGGCTAAAATAAAGATAATTTGATGTACTACTGTGTCCAAAATTAAGATCAATTATTTTTCAAAAACTCTTATTTATTCTTTCAAATTTATTTCATCGCCTTCAAAATAACCCCCTCCGGACACAATGCACTTATGCCAACTTTTTCCAATCCTCAATGCATGCTTAAAGTCATCGGCAGGGATGACCTTCAAAGCGCGCTCCGATTTACTTTGAATCTCTTCAGTCGTCTCAAAACGGTGTCTCCGGAGTGGTCTTTTGAGTTTAGGGAATAGCGGTGTGGAAACTGTGGTTGTGGTGTGATGTGGGTTTCATTTTTGGCGAAAAAAGTCACGAAGTATCAATGCAGTGTGAGCAGGCGCATTCAGTGTTTTCGGCATCAATCGAGATTTGACGCGTTTGAGGCCAAAATGGAATGGACCGATCCTTTTTTGAAATTCCAAAATCATCAACAACTCTAATTGTAAATCGACGGTTTGCAAACACGAAATCTCTAATTTTTGGACGTGAGCTTTGTCGGTTGAGGCGGATGGCCGATCAGAGCGCTCTTCGCGTTCTCTTTCTTTGAACTGCTTATACCACTTCTAAACCTTTCTTTCCGATATAGAAATGCTCACCGAATGCCTTCTGCAACATTCTATACGTTTCCTCAAAAAGAAAATTGAATGCAAGTTCTTTGCTCATTTAATTCATACATTTCAAAAAACGCCAGAATCAGTTATAGCATCTCACAAAGACAAGTGTTACTCAAGCACTAATGAATATTTTTGATGTCAGGGACATTGCCTGCAACCTAAAAAAAAAAAAAATTGAAATTCCATAAGCCCGTGAATTTTAAATTGAAAATTGCTCTTACTTTTTGGACACAATAGTACCTGCAATCACCCCTGTCCTCATGTAAAATATTAATATTGATTTGTACTAATTATCAGCAAGCAATGATTTTAAGATTATTGTAATCCTAAAATCGTACCTATTTTAATATTGAGAATTTGCTAGAGCATTAGTTATTTTCCTAGGTAAGAATGAGCCGATCAATACAATACTCCATTTTTAGTATTTTCTCTTTTGTTTCCCTAATCCTTTCGAATTTGGAACAAAGTAACATTTGAGGCACGTTTTGTATCCCACTTTGTACATCGTCAAAAGCCCGAAATCTACTACTGCCTGCATCCGCATTTGGCATTCATCGTTCTCTCCCGTTTTCCCATTTACGGGATATGCGCTCCCTGGAACTCGATTCTCCTCCTTTAATCCCCTCGAAAACAATGAGTGCCTGCGAAATGAAGGAATGCCTCGCATTCCCTATTCTGCGGCGCCTTTTGAAGTTAGGAAAAGAAATGCCTCAAGTGGCACATGTGGAGGTGGATATTGGTTTAAGTGCGGCCGCGAATAAAGAGAGGTATGCAGAATTGTTGCCATACCTTCTTTGAGTGTTTTTGACTTTTCGATCTATACATTTGATGTTAATTGCTCTTTACAATTGACAGTGGCACGATGGATTAGTATGATGGGAAATAATTACTGAATCTTTTTACTAGCTTGTAGCCCTTACTTTGTAAAAGTGAAACAACAATTAGAGGTTCAAGATAGTTATTGGACAAAAAGTAAGATATTTTCGTTGTTTGGTCTTTGATGAAATATTGATGTTGTTTGTCCTTTGCAATAGTAATTTCTAGGTACCTTTTTGCATGTAACCTTTGCTTTGTGGAAGTGAAAAACTGTCAGAGGCTCAAGATAGTTATTGGACAAAGCGAGATATGTTCGATGTTGTTTGTTGTTTGCAATGGACAATGGCGTGACTGGAAATGATTGATGAATCATTTTTACTTAATTATTCTTAAGTTCAATACTTTTCGATAGTCAGATTTTCTTGGTAATTTTAACCTATTGAGTTACCTTTGCTTTGTGAATATGAAAGAATTATTAGAAGATCAAAATAGTTATTGGACAAAGCAAGATACGTTTAATGTTGTGTGTTCTGTATATTTGACAATGGAATGATGTCAAATGATTGAGAATCTATTTTACTTCATTATTATTAAGCTCTATACTTTGTGAAAGACAAATATTTCTTGGTAACAGTGTGGGAAGTCTAAATTTTCATTCGCTGTTTCAGAACATTTCAGTATGTACCTACAATCACCCTTGTCTTCACGTAAAACGTTAATGATTTGTAGCATACAATGACCTTAAAATCGTACCTATTTTAATATTGAGAATTCTTAATGCATTAGTTTTGGGCCTATATAGAAATAGACGGATCGATATATCTGATGCAATGCTCTTTACCAGCATATTTTCTCTTTTCTCTAATCCTTTCGAATTTCGAACGAAAGTAACATTTGAGCACGTTTTTGTTTTCCACTTTACACATCGTAATATGCCCAGGATCTACTACTGCCTCCATCCGCACTTGGCATTCATCGTTCTCTCCGTTTTTCCCATTTACGGGATATGCGCTCTCTGGAACTCGATTCTTTCTCCTTTCATCCCCACGAAAAACAATGCCTGTCTGCGAAATGAAGGAATGCCTCGCATCCCCCTATTCTGCGGCGCCTTTTGAAGTTGGAAAAAGAAATGCGGTCAAGGGCACATGCGGTGGTGGTGGATAATGGTTTAAGTGCGGCCATGAATAAAGAGTGGTATATGCAGAATTTTTGTAATACCTTCTTAGAGTATTTTTTTGACTTTTCGATCTATACGCTTGATATTATGGTTTTGTTGCAATAGAAATTGGAATAATTCGAAATGTTGAATCTTTTTTTACTTAATTATATTTAAACTCAATATTTATCGATAGCCAAATTCCCTTGGTAATTTTAACCTATTGAGTTACCTTTGCTTTGTGAAAATAAAACAACTGTGACAGGCTCAAGACAGTTATTGAACAAATCAGGATATTTTGGTTGTTTGTTCTTTGATGATATTTTCATGTTGTTCGCAATGAATTGATGGGAAATGGATTGATAAGTTTCCTTAGCAATGGATTGATGGAAAATGGATTGATACGTTTCCTTAGCAATGGATTGATGGGAAATGATTGGTGAATCTTTTTTTTTTTTACCTAATTATTTATAAGCACAATACTTTTTGATAGCCAAATTTAATTGGTAATTTTAACCTATTGCCTGTAACCTTTTACTTTGCGAAAATGAAACAACTGTGAGAGGTTCAAGATAGTTATTGGACAAAGCAAGATACATTTAATGTTGTTTGTTTTTTACAATTGGCAATGAAATGATGGGAAATGATTGTTGAATCATTTTTAATTAATTATTATTAAGCTCAATACTGTTTGATAGACAAATTTCTCTTGGTAAAAGTGTGGGAAGTCTAAATTTTCAGGCGCTGTTTCAGAACATTTCAGTATGTACCTGCTATCCCCCTTGTCCTCAGTAAAACATTAAGGATTTGTAGCATACAGTAATCTTAAAAACGTGAAATCTATAAAAGAAGTCGAAAAAAATAATAAAAATATAATTAAATCTCTAAATGTATAAAAAATCGTAAAAAGTAATAAAAATATAATAAAATCGCTAAATGTAATAACTTTTATACTAAGGAAGGCTATTTATTTTTTATCTAATTAGAATTTTATGCTTATGAGGAAAGTCTAACTTTTAGGCGTTTCAGAATATTTCAGTATGTACCTGCAGTCACCCTTGTCCCCACGTAAAACATTAATGATTAGTAGCATACAATAATCTTAAAATCGTACCTATTTTGATATTGAGAATTGTTAAAATATTAGTTATTGGTCTAGGTAGAAATAGACGGATTGATATCTTTGATACAGTGCTCTATATCAGCATTCTTTTTCCCTTTCCTTAATCCTTTCAATTTCGAAAGAAAGTAACATTTGAGGCACGTTTTATTTCCCGCTTTGTACACCGTAATATGCCCAGAATCCACTACTGCCTCCATCCGCACTTGGCATGCATCGTTCTCTCCCGTTTTTCCCATTTGCGGGATACGCGTTCCCTGGAACTCGATTCGTTCGCCTTTCATCCCCTCGAAAAACAATGAGTGCCTGCGAAATGAAGGAATGCCTCGCAACCCCTATTCTGCGGCGCCTTTTGAAATTAGGAAAAGATATGCGGTCAATTGGTACACGTAGAAGTAGTGGATAATGGTTTAAGTGTGGCCGCGAATAAAGAGTGGTATGCAGAATTGTTGGAATATCTTCTTTGACTATTTTTGACTTTTCGATCCATACGTTTTATGTTGTTTCTTCTTTACAATTGACAATGTACTCGTAGAGATGTGAAGCAATTGATGAATAACAATTTAAAAATAATTAAGTAAAAATAATTGATAATTTTTCTTAATTATTTTTAAACTCAATACTTTTCGATAGCTAGATTTCCTTGTTAATTTTAACTTATTTCCTGTAACATTTGTTTTGTGGAAATGAAACAGTTGTTAGTAGTTTTTGGAGTTATTAGGCTCAAGATAGTTATTTGACAAAGTAAGATACGTTTGATGTTGTTGACATTGTTTGATGTTGTTGATTATTGTTGACAATGGATTGATGTGAAATGATTGGTGAATCATTTCACATTATTCCATTGTCAAATGTACAGAACAACGAAATTTGAATATCGTATCGAGTATTAAAGTATTGAGTTTAAAAATAATTAAGTAAAATATCAATTACTTAAAAAAAAATAATAAAAATATCTTAATTCTTTTTAAATTGTTATTCAACAATTGCTTTTTTTGATAGTCAAATTTCCTTGATTATTTTAACTTATTGAATTACCTTTGCTTTATAAAAGTGAATCATTTGTTAGATGCTTAAGATAGTTATTGGACAAAACAAGATACGTTTAATGTTGGTTTTTCTTTACAGTTAACAATGGAACTATAGCAAATGATTGATAAATATTTTTTTTTGTACTTAATTATTTTTAAGCTGAATCCATTTTGATAGTCAAATTTCCTTGCTAATTTTAATCTATTAAGTTATCTTTGCTTCTCGTGAAAATGAAACAGTTGTTAGAGGCCCAAGATAGTTATTGGATAAAGTAATATACGTTTAAAGTTGCTTGTTCTTTACAGTTGACAATGGAGCGATGAGATTCAATTGATGAATCTTTTATTTTACTTAATTATTTTTAAACTCAATACTTTTCAATAGAAAATTTAATTGGTAATTTTAACCTATTGAGTTACTTTTGTCAAAATGAAACAACTGTTAGAGGCTCAAGATATCTATTGAAATTATTAGCTATATTATTAGCTATATTGGGCGAAGCAAGATACGTTTGATGTCGTTTGTTCTTTACAGTTGACAATGAGAGATTGGAAATGAATGATGAATACTTTTTATTTAATTATTTCTGTTGTGAAATTTCCTTGATAATTTTAAACCATTGATTTACTTTTTGCTTTTGTGAAAATGAAACATTTGATTTGTTTCTTTTTCAAATTATTTTTTTTCTTGTGTCTTTGCAAACAAAAAGATTTCTATTTGAAATAGAGAATGAGGCACACTTAATTTTTTTTCTATTCTGGTAAAACTTCGCATTATATATTTTAAACTTAATTTTAGGTTAAACCGCCCGTTTTCTTTTTGATAAATCTTAGCTTTCAAATTTTGCATTTTAAATCAATAACATCAACAAAACATTGAAAATGGATGTTTTTAAAAATTATTCATTTTGTCATAAAATAATGATGCTTGTTATTTTGTTTTTAAATGATTTAAGTAACTTTACATTGAAAACATTGAAAATGGATGTTTTTAAAAATAATTAATTTTGTCTTAAAATAATAATTTTTATTATTTTTTAAATGATTTAAGAAACTTTATTAAGAAACGTATACATATTTTATTTCTATCCCCTTAATCTGATGAAACATTGCATTAGATGATGGTTTCTTTGACTGACTTACTTCATTAAAGATGTAATCAATGTCTTTCTTGCAGCTACAACGTACGACAAAGAAGTGACATTCAGTCTATAGTTTCTTTTTTTCGCCTATGGTCACGATAATTAGTTGCTGGGAGGTCTTATGTGGTTAGCTATTAAAGTAGAAAAATGGTAGTCTTAGAGATTTTTTTCTTTAGATGTTTTCTTTGTAGAACAAGAAAAAAAGATCTATTTTTAATTCCTTCGAAATTTCTAAAAACGAACATCAAAAAACGAAAATGTTCTTATAAGAATTTAACGATTTCTATTTCGACTCTTTTTAGAATTAGGTTATTCAGAAATACAAATTATTAATGTTCGAGTATTGCATCAGCCATTTTTATAAAAATCTATTCTTAATTTTTAATTAGAATTAATATCTTAATAGATTCAAAACGTTGATTGTTTTATTAATTTAAGAACTTTTTTCATAATATTAAATCAAATCCATTTATTCATCGGCTTTAAAATATTTTTAATTTTTCCTTTGATCAGAAATTATTTTTCAGTGTTTTTTGTGTAATGGTTTTTTTAATTGTAGTTGTAATTTTTTTTTTAACATTTATTTGGTTAAATTTAAATTGATACAGTTGTAAATAGTAAAGAATATTAAAAATTAATTATTTAAATTCATATAATTTTATAACATTCAAAAACGAGATTATATTTATATGCTACAACCATATATCTTTCTAAAATATTTTTATCAAAAATATATTCTCCTGTAATGTTGTCTGGCCTTTGGCACCACGGGCTTCAGGTTCGAATCCTGCCGGTGCCTGGGATGTTTGTCAGTGGTTTGGAATCCACATTAAACTATAGATTCCTGTTTATTTAGCCTAAAGTGTGCACAAAATGACCGTAGAGCGATGTCTTTCTTGCAGCTACAACGTACGACAAAGAAGTGACATTCAGTCCATAGTTTCTTTTTTTCGCCTATGGTCACGATAATTAGTTGCTGGGGAGGTCTTTTTGTGGTTAGCTATTAAAGTAGAAAAATGGTAGTCTTAGAGATTTTCTTAGTAGAACAAGCAAAAAAGATCTATTTTTAATTCCTTCCAAATTTCTAAAAAAGAACATGTTCTTATACGAATTTAAAGATTCATACTTTGATTCTTTTCAGAACTAGGTTATTCAGAAATAGAAATAATTAATGTTCGTGTATTGGTCAGCTTTTTTATAAAAAAATATATTCTTAATTATTTATTTAAAATTAATATCTTAATAGAATTAAAATGTTGTCTCGTTTATTTTATTATTCATTTCTTTAGTTTGCTTTTATAATATTAAATCAAATCCATTTTGTTCATCGCCTTAAAAATATTTTTAATTTTTTCCTTTAATTTGAAATTATTTTTCAGTGTTTTTTGTAATGGTTATATTTAATTGTAGTTTCAAAGTAATTTTATTTTCAACCTGTATTTGACTAAATTTGAATTCAATATAGTTATAAGTATTAAAGAACATTAAAAAATATTTATTTACCTTCATATAATTTTATAATATTCCACAGATTATATTCATATGTTATATTCTTATATTTTTCTAAAATATTATCATAAATATACACTCAGGTCCATAAATTAAGGATAATGAAGTTCAGGCAAAGAAAAGACAGAAGCAAAACAAATTTGACTTATTTGTAAAGTCTATTTATTAAACAAAAGGTAAAGAGCAAAAGATGCTATATGTTTGACATAATTAATAAAAATTGCGATTTGCCTGGAGCAAATTTCAAAAAGAACCTATTTACAAAAAACAGTATAACATGGTTAGTATGATGGTTCATATGGAGTATGTCTCCCGGACGATGCAATACAGGCCTTACAACGCCTAGGCATGCTGAGTATCAAATTATCAATCTGATCTTGGGGAATATTACACCACTCATCAAGCAATGCCCTCGAAGTTCCGGTTGACTGGCTGCAATTCGTCGGCCAAGCATATCCCCACACATGCTCTATTGGTTCAAGTCCGGTGAGTATGCTGGCCAATCCATACGGGTGATATCCTCGAATTGAAGGCATTCGTCTACAATGTTTGCACGGTGAGGACGGGCGTTGTCATCCATAAACAGAAATTCAGCACCCATGGCGCCCCGAAACAAACGTACATGTTGTTCCAGAATGACATCCCGATAGATGTGGCCTGTCATCGTTACACTCTGAACATGCAGGTCAGTTCTGGAACCAAGAATAATTCCTCCCCAAACGAGCCATCCTGCACCACCGTAACGGTGTCGTTCCATGGTGTTCTCTTGGTGGTAACGGGTACCTGGCGCTCTCCATATGAAAGTCCGGCGAGAATCAGACTGCAAACTAAACCTGGACTCGTCGGAAACATCACACAAGACCACTGTTGGGGTGTCCACAATGCATGCTCTCTACTCCAGGCTAATCGCAGGCGACAGTGAGTTGCGGTAAGTGGAACACATCTGACAGGCCTACGAGCATATAGACCAATGTGCCCTAAGCGTCTGTACACGGTCTGCTTTGAAACTGTCGACGGTAGCTGAAGAGAGCTGACGAGACAGGTCTGATGCTGTGCTCCGTCTGTTTCTTTTGGCAGTAACTGCTAAATACCGGTCCTCATTTGGCGTTGTAACTCGGGGGCGACCTGTGCTGTAACATCTACTCACATTACCATCATCTTGGAATCGGTGCCAAAGCTTGGAGATGACACTCTGGGCGATTACAAGTTCCTCGGATACTTCCAGCTGGGTACGTCCACATTCCAGTCGTCCGATAATTCTACCACGTAAAATATCATCAAATGCTTCCTTTGTGCCATAACTATGCGGTTATTGCACTGAAAGGCTTTAAAGCGCTTGTGAACAATTTTACTTCTTTGCCACCATTCCTCATATACCCCTCTCTTACACTCTCGTCATTGTGACGTACTATCCGCCATCTGGTGGTTTCCTGTAATTTGCATTTCTTCAAGATGTGTGGGATAATTCAACAGGTGAAATTTTTATTTTTGAGTTCAATTTCTGTGTGATTCTGAATTATCCTTAATTTATGGACATGAGTGTATTCTCCTGTAATGTTGATGTACTTTTCGGTTTTTGATAGATTTGAAAAAAATTATAGCACAGTTTCGTCAAAAAAGTTGGAAACATTATCATAATTAATGTAATAAAAGAATAAAAGTTTAAAGTTAGAACTTATTTTTTTATAGCTTTTCAAAAAATATTAAGGAGCAGTTTCATTTTTTCTGGAGTTTTAAACACAGAATAAATTGTAAATATTCTTATAATAATATTTAAGTAAGTTTAAATGTTAATGAATGAACGAAAATATTGCAAATTGTGTTTATGATTTATTAATACCAGGTTGTTTTAAAATATTTCCATTTCACATTGAAATACTGATTATTAAATCATGGCACTTTTATGCTAAATATTAGACGATTTTTTATAGAACCCTAAAAATATTATTAAACTCTATACATATTGTTATTATATATATATATATTATTACATATATTATTATATATATAAATGTAGACTTTCTACCAGTCTAGCAAATGTTTAACGACAGAGGAATGCAATCTGGGGTGTATTTCAAAGCGAAATAAAGAAGCGTTGTTTTTCTCTCAACAATATACATTTAATGAAAAGATATTCTATTTACAGCAATATTTACATTAATTATTAAACATTCACAACCATTTTCTACCGCTGGTTGACGCAGTTTCTCCCATGCCAGCTAGCCTTCTCTTCTCGCGCCCAACTACGGGGTTTTTCCTTCTTCCAGGGCCAGAGTTCAAGGTCAATACTGCCACTACATGACAAAAAGGTTGGTGTGAAAGACACATAGTCCGTGATGTGTTTCCATCTGGTGCTTAGCAGGCAAACAAATCCTACATAAATGTATAATAATATGTATAGAGTTATATATCTGCAACAACAAAATGTTAAATAGATATTATTATGTACAATATGTAGGATGACTATAATTAAATTCCCCTTTCAAAAATGCTGTCAAAAAAGAACCACACGTCACAATGAGTTCATATTTGAACTGAAGATACTCTTGAAAAGGGGGAAACGGTACGGCATGAAAAAAATGTTCCAAAGTGTATTAACAGATGGTGCTGTAAGCGGCATAAAGAAAGTGAATTCGGCTGCCAGTGATACTTTGAATTGAAATGACAATGTATTTGGCATGAGTTGCATATTAAGCCAGCTGTTGTGTTCACCACCCAACTGTTGTACCTTTCCCTTAATGAATATGGAAAAGATGAAGATAGTCATAAATAGAATAAAAAATGATTTCTGTTTTATTTTTAATTTGCAGGACCTATCAGATACACTGAAATTTACCACCTGGCTTCGATGGAGCTTTAGTTGTCATTGAAGTTGGCGACGAAAACGACAACGCTCCAATCTTCGAAGTGCAAGGAAGACCCATTGTGGCAGTTGTGCCTTTAGAAGCTTCCTTTGGATACCAAGTTTTGAGAATAACGGTATGTTGAATTTTTTAAATAGCAATAACCATGATGATGTAAGTTCGTGACAAAATACTGTTATTTTCCATATTTTTTTTAATTTAAAAAATAACTATAATGAGCCATTACTTCATAGATTAAGATTTGCAAAAACATTTCGAATAATATTTTCTGGAGCATTTAGTAATATGTTATATTTGTTTAATATAAAAATATTAATAAAAATTCATTTAAAAAAAAGCACAATTTTATTGTAAGAAAATGAATTTGTTTTTTGTTTTTTTTAAAAAGTATTTTTTATGTCTATCAGATTCATTCAATTAATCTCTCTATATATACAAAACAAGAGATTTGTTTACATTTTCTTAAAACTGAAAAATTATAAAACCTGGAAAAATAAACTATTAAATAAAGATTTTAAATGCTTGTTTATATTTTCTTTAAATTGATGAATTATAAAATCTTTTTTATCTGATTATTATTTATTTATTTTTATTATTGTTAGAACCTAGTGTCATCTGATGATGCTTTCTGATTGTATTCTTTTTTATTAAATTATTAATTTATTATTATTTATGTATTATTAATTTTATTAATTATCATTATTATTATTTTGTTATTTTTATTGAAAATTATTTAATAAATATAATAATTTTTTTCTTTTACAAGCGATAATTTTTACTTTTCCTGCCAAACGATAATTTTTAATCGTAACTGGTTGTTGATTGGTTGCGCTAGTGATTGGGATTTTCCTTTTTATTCCTTTGTACATTTAGTGGATATTTTTTCCCAAATTAAAGATTTTTTTTTTTTGTCAACGCTACGGCATTTTTTAAAGCATTATATATTTTGGGATAAAAATCATATAATATCAACATTTACTTTCTTAAAAACTAATTAACTATAAGTTTTTTTGGAAAATAATGTAACTTTTATCAAAAATACTTTATTGAATCTAATTATTTGCACTAAGAATACAACAGTTTTGATTTTCATTAGAATTTTTATATATTTAATTTTTTATCCATCGTTATTTATCAATATATAATGATCGGTAATGATGAAGTATAAAATAATAAGTTTCGAAACCAAACCAAACAATGCAATACGTATATTAAGGATCACTTTAATCTAACCTAAGCTACCCCTCAGACATTAATTCTAAATCATATATGACGTACGTTCCTTTTAATTTAATTGTCCTCACCTGTCTCATCCAAGAAGGTGACAAAATGCGAAAAATGTCGCTGATTACAAAATAAACCTCGACAGAATGAGGGACAAATCAGATCAAGAGCGCCGTATAGCTGAGAGGTTGTGAGGGTAAATTATCATTGCTTAAGTGAATGTTATCCTCCAACAACTTAAGTCCTCTTCGGAGGAATAATTTGCAACACTTACCCATTATATCGGTCTGAGGGCATTAATTCCTCGGGCTCTAGTGCGACGAATCGCCGATTAAAATGCAAATCCTCGTAATCGCTCCTCTGTAGATTTGCAACCTATCATGAACTACTTGAGTAAAGAGGCGTGGAGTTGAGTTGTCCGTCGCCCTACAACGCTGTTTAATATTTCTAAAGGTAATGGGAAAAAGGAAATTTGTTTTTTGAATAGTTAGTCACATTTATGATTCAATGATGAGGTTAATAATGACTACGTGAATAATGAATTATTAGGTAATGATGACTAGGTGAATAATGAATTCTTTAGATGATAAAACATTCGTTCACTTATGCATATATTCATCCATTCATGCGAATTTTTAGAAGATTAAAACATTCGTTCATTTATGCATAGATTTGTTCATTTATGCGAATTTTTTAGATGAATAAAACATCCGTTTATTTATGCATATATTCGTTTATTTATGCGGACTATTGAACGAATAAAATATTCGTTCATTTATGCATAGCTTCGTTCATACAAGAATTTTTAAATGAATAAAACAATTGCTCATTTATACATAGATTCGTTCATGATAATATTTTTAGATGAATAAAACATTCGTTCATTTAAGTATATATTCGTCTATTCATGCGAATTTTCTAGACGAATAAAATATTCGTTCATTTATGTATGTATTCGTTCATTTATGCAAATTTTTAGATGAATAAAACATTCGTTCATTTATGCATATTGTAAAAACTTCTTCTTTAACGTTATAAACTTACAGAAATACCAAGGCAAAAAAAATTATTAAAAATATATTTTCTTAGTTAAATATTACGAAAACAATTTTTTATTTATTAATAAAAAACATACTGTCAGAATTTTTGACTAAAATTTAAACCAAAATGATTTTTTTATTTTTCGTTCGAATAACTCTATTTTTGATTCTCAAGTGCAACGTTGTTTCTAGGCGAACGAATTCAACTGGATAAACATTGAGCATCAAAATATAGCCGTTCATGTTTTTAGTAAACATTTTATGTCCAAAGTAAATGCTAAATACAGTAGCAAAAGAAGGCTAAAAATGCTATAGGTGCATAAAAATAATAACACAGCTCAAATTCTGCATGCTTTTTAGAGATCAGCATTTTGCTGAATTTTTGGGTGTGTTCTGTATCATATATAAACAGAGATGAGAGAAAATGTATTTCGAAATCGTGGATTGAATATTTAATGGGAGTTGATGCATCCAAAAATGAAATATGTATTCGAAAAAGAACGTTTTTCTTATTCTTAAGCATTGCAAACGATATTTCGCATAAACAACTGTAGCAAAAGATTTTTTTTTTTCCGTTCTTGCTTATTTGCATTCTTTCCAAGAACTTGATAATAATGGTGTTTAATTTTGTTCTGAATTGTTGCGGGAACTAAGAAAGTAAAGAATAAATAAATGGTTGATTGTTCTATTTTTTGTTGAGTGGGAACTTTTGTTTTTGCTGTTTCAGTAAGTTTCTATTTTAGTACTTTCTCTTCTTATTTCTCTCGATTAGAATGTTTGCTGAGTATTAATTATTTGTGGAATGTTCTAGCAATTTGTAATTCTTTTAGAAATCTTTTTTGTTTTAGAATCTTATTTATTATTGAATCGTATTTATATCTGATTTAACTTTATTTTAGAATCTTATTTGCGTAATATGAATTAGAAATCATTAGTTTTAAAAAGAAGGTAAAATACTCATTGCAAAATTTAATAATATATTTTTAAAACTAGATCTGTCATTGTATGTGAATGAATTACTTTCTTAATAGTTATTTTACGCCTTTATTAAAAAAATGAAGTAAAACAAATGGCTCTCAGATTTGTATTATAAAAATACGTTAAAATTTATATTTTCAATTTAATGCATTTCTTCATTTAATAAATTTAATGTATTTCTATACAAAAATGCTTAATTACTATAAAATTATAAATAAATATTTAAATATTTTTGTTATTATTAATAATAATGATAATAAAATCTAAATATTATTTTTTTATGATAATACATAAAAAAATGCCATGTTTTCTTATAATAAATATTTTTCAAATCAAAATTAATAACACACTTTATACTTTGTAAATGATTTATACTTTGTACATAATTTATATATACTTTGTAAGTACTATATACTTTGTAAATAATTTATTGTATTCGTTTTTATCTTTTAATTTAGTTTATAATTTTGAAATAATATATAATATAGTTTGTAAATTAACTTAGTTATAAATAGTTAGTGTTAGTTTATAAATTAACTTAACTCTTTAAATTGGTCTTTATTAGTTAAAAAGTGTTAAAAACAAAAGTAATTTACATTAAATATAGCAAACTATTTTTAAAATTAAATTCTAATTTTAATTAACAAATTAATTTTAGTAAACTTTTTACTGCATAATATAGAATTAAATATATAAACTGTTTTACAATGGATATGGATTTAAATGTTTTTTATCACTTATATGAGTTAAATTTAAGTCTTTAATTTTATATCAGAAAAGTAATAGAGTTTTTATTTGAACAGGCCAAAGATGCAGACGTGGCTTACAACAGTGCTATTAGGTATGAAATTATTCACAAACCAGAAGAGGCATCCGCCAAATTCCACATCGACCCAGTGTCCGGTGTTGTCCGGTCTATGGTCACTTTTGCGCTGGACGGGGTCGAATTTACGGTTTCGACGTCAAGGCAACGGACAGAAGGAAGTGAGAATGGTCACTCAGCTGTTGCCAACGTTTTTGTAAGTAGAGCTTATATTCATAAAAATCAACGAGTTATCATAATAATTAATTAATAATCTTAATTATAATTTAAAAAATTCACGAATAGTTTGAAACATTTTATTTAACATTAATTGTAAAGAATTTCTAAAACATGGCAATTAAATTTTTAAAAATAAATTTAGTTCTTTCTCATAAAAAAAAATTAAACAAAATCTATTTATTTTTTCACTTTGAAATTCTTTTTTAAATCGTCGGAAAATTAATTAAAGATCATTTAAAAATTAATAATTTCACCTGTAAAATTTTAAAAAATAGTATTAATAAATAATTTTCTTTTATTTAAATTTGAGAAATCTTTCCACTCTATGACAAGATTTAATTTACCTGTAGTATTATAAAAATAAAAATATTATAAAAATGAAAATAATATTTTTTTTTTTTATAATGCTAATGGAATAAGAATAAGAATGTTCCTCAAAAAAAATATAAAAACACATAAATGAAACCAATTAATTTATAATTATTTAATTTAATTTAAATTATTAAAACGAGGTTTATAAGCTTTATTATGGAATAGCAAGAACAAAATATATTATGTGATTTATTTAATTTTATTATATTTATTTATGCTATAAATTCTTTAAAAGTGCTACTTTATTCTTTTTTATATGCTACTTTAATATTTTCAGGTTTATGTATTACCTGAAACAAAATTGGTACTCTTTGTGGCTGGAAGAACTCCTTTGGCCATTGAGCAACATGTTGACAAGATTTTAATGTAAGAACCTCATATTACAATTTGATAATTACTGTATCAGGAATAAATACAAACTTAGTATAAATTTGGTAATTTAAAAGTTAATAGAATGTTTACATATTTTTCATTTATGTTTATAGTTATCTTAGTAATCTGACGGGATATGATGTCAAAATGGCAAAATTAGAACCTCATCATGATGGAGAATATGAGGACAGAGAGAGGTATTTAGTAATTCTTTGACAATTTAAATTTAATTTTATTTGTTAGTTTAAAAATATATATGTATGAAAATTCGAATACTAAATATGTATTATAAAGTGTTCAGATTCTGATGGAGAAAAATGTTTTTATTTTTGAAAAAAACTTTGTGAAATAATTTAAAGTTTTGATATATTTCAGTTTAAAAGACTGGTTTGTAAAATTCATCCTAATTGGAACCTTAAATCTAATTTAAAATATTTTTGTGATATATATATTATTTAAACTTTCGAAACTAATTTTTTATTCTTTATTATCTAATGAGTTTATTGCTAAAATGATTTTAATTGAAATTTTGTAATTAAGTAGGCTAAATTAAAAGAGATTATAAATCGTTTGTTATTTAAAGGACATTTTTAATTATTTTTTTGTAAAATAAGGGAAATTAATATAATTTCTTCATTGTTATTGAACATTAGGAAAAGAAAATTTGTTAGGGTTTTCTTTTATATATTTTTTTTTAAAGTAATCTAATTCTGCAAGATTAAATAATTGAATTTTTAAGTATTCTTAAAAAACAAAAAATTTTTATACTTAAATATTCTTTTCTTATTTTTAACATCACAAAATAAATATGCTGTTATTATTAAGGGATTTAACTCATACAAGTTAAAAAGTATGTTTCATTTCTATGTAAATATTCATAAAATAAAGTGCAATTTATAATTAAGTAATTTATTTTTAAAGTGCAATTTATAAATTAAAAAAATAACATTAATTTTTAAGATACTTAAAATTATGGATATTGTTTTGAGTAGTGGGATTTTTCGTGGTTAAGTTTTCATTTCCTTGACCACTTCAAACGTTTTTTATCGTTTTATCTTTTTAAAAATTGCTTTCACGAATTATTCTTATTGGTATATTTAGCCTTCCTTTATGTAAATTTTTATTTTTTTTTTTCCACGTTTTTATTTTATGAAATTGTTTGGAATTCCATGATTTTTTTTTTTTTAATTTCTTTTCAGGCTATTTTTATCACATTTCTTTCACGCGTTCTTTTATAAAATCGTTTGAAATTCTATAATTTAAAAAAAAAAATTCTTTCTCGTGCTTTTTTTTATTAAATTTCATTCACGTAATCTTTTATAAAATCGTTTGAAATTCTATAATTTTAAAAAAATTCTTTCTCGTGCTTTTATTACATTTCTTTCACGCGTTCTTTTATAAAATCGTTTGAGATTCTATAATTTAAAAAAATTCTTTCTCATGCTTTTATTAAATTTCTTTCACGCGTTCTTTTATAAAATCGTTTGAAATTCTATATTTGCAATTTTTTATTTAATTTGTTTTCTTTTTAAATAACTGGTGAACTTAATTTATTGCCTGCATATAATATTTTGATACTTTTTCTTTCTTCGTTTATTAGTATTTCGCTTTCTATTTTATTTTTATGCTTTTTGTTCTAACATTGGGTTATAAATTTTGTATATAACTTTTTGTAGCCCATTATATTTTTTATATTATAGCTAAATTTTAAGTATTTGATTATTTTACAGTACTGATCTATTTTTGTACGCCGTTCACCGAGATGCCAATGATATTGTCGACACCGAAGTATTATTAAAGTAAGTATAATTTCTCTTTTGCAGAAAAGTTTTTATTAATAAATGGCTACCCCTTATTCTCTGAACATAGTATAATGTCATTAGAAACAGCTATCTAAATGTGTGGTCTAACTTTTCTTTTCATAAAACCAAGAACTTTTATTATTTTTTCCACCATTTTTTTCATCTTTTAAGTGAAAAGGGAATTCTTAAGCTCCATGTTAGAAAAAAGAAATCATTAAAAGATGTAAAGCAAACTGTGAATTCTATGTGCTCATTAAAATTTATCATAACGACTTAACTTTCTCCCCACATGTCTATTTAAATGTTAAATGCTTAATGATTATGAAAGAGGAATGAAATGGTTCAAATGAAGAAAAAAGTGATTTCAGATCATTGAAACTAAGTTTGCTTCTTCAGGACGGCAAATTTCTTACCACACATATTGTAATAGCTTCATTAAACTTTTAATTATGTAAGTCTTAACAGATTTTTTTTTTTTTTTTTTTGGAATAATAAGGCTTGGTTGAGGAATCGATTGGAAAAAATTATATTTTTTTTTACAGTTAGAAATTCTTTCTTATTGTGTTAAATATGAAGAAATGCAATAACTTTATTATTAAGTCAAAAAAGATATTTGCTAATAAAGTAAATTAATCGAATTTAATTCAGACTATGATATGAATGAAGTAGGAAGTTAAATAAAAAAAAATATGCAATAATGTTTTGTTATTTACTAAGTTCAAAAAGGATACATACAAATAAAGTAAATAAATCGGAATTCAATTCAGGTATGAATAAAGTAGGGAAATTATCTTTATTTAATAGATTCAAAGACTAAAAAAAATATTAAGAAAATTGTTTTTATCAATTTTCAAAGTTTCACGTAGGAAAATTTAAATTAAAATAAAAAAATTTTAAATTAAAATAAATTTAATTTTATAAATTTATTATAGTTAATATACATTCATAAATGTGCTATATTAATTTAAATGGTAATTGTACAACATATTCACTTTTCTAAAATTTTTTTATTATATATTCATTGTTACCTGTGTTGACATTCAGTCGAAACTATCATTTTCTAATTGTTTTTTACAACTTTTATTTTTTTTTTCTATGGCTATAATAATCTTTATGATTGTAAAAGAATATGTTTGGAATTATTTTCCTTAATGTCATTTTCTATTGTACAAACTGTCATTTTCTAATTGTACTTTTTATTACAACAGTGCCTTACATTCATTACAAAGATCATTTTCTAATTGCATACTTTTATTGCAAAACAGCGCCCTTTGAGCAGCGTTCGGAGCTGATCGTGTCAACCTGGACAGCTTCAACATCCAGAGGATCAGGGGTGACGGTGCAGGGAGAAGATCAGCCAGATGGGCACCACCGAGATCGCCATCATCGCCCTCAGCAGCGTCATCTTCCTGGGGGGTGGGCACCTGCTACAGATAGTGATTATAACGACATTCGAGAGTTAGGGTTATGTTGTGCAGTCATTAAAACTGATATCTTGGATAGTTTCAGAATAGCTATTCGGCCAAATCGAGGAGCCATTGGGATTTGGTGACATTTTATGTGGCGTCAACTGGGCGATAACTCGCCAAATGGGGTTTCTTGTACTGTTAGCAATTAACTTCGCTTACACACTTCTTGTTTTACGAACCGCACTGCATTGCTCCTCATGCAAGACAAGCTAAAAAATATACGCATTTGTATCTGAAACAGTTCAAGCTAATTGTATACCGACACTCGAGAATTAGGATTACAACATTAGTCTTCTCTTAAACATAATCATTTATAATGATAGTGTACCCTTCCAACTTAAAAACCTGCCAAGGTCCAACTGAAAGCTTGGATTGATTCAGGATAGCTATTCGACCTAATCGCAAAATAGGGGCCGTTGGGATTTGGCGACTTTTTTGGCGTCAACTAGGAGATAACTCGCCAAATGTTGTTTCTTGTATGTTAGCAATTCCCTTCACTTACAATTACTATATCTTACGTGGCGCACGTTGGCGAAAATATTTTTGATGCCAAATCCCAACGACACCTATTCTGCGATTTGTGAAATCTGCGACAAATGAAGAAATCTCGACGTGGAACATTGCAATGGTAAAATTGTGTTATTTAAAAAAAAAAAAAAATTAAAATGTTAATTAAAAAAATTGTTTTAGTATTTGGTTCAATTTTAGCAGCAACCAATAGGGCAAATAAATGATTTCGATTTTTTTCGGTTTGGTGTTCTGTCTAGTCCTCAGTGTCCTGCAGTGTGGGATGGACATCCTATGAGTAGTTTGCTCATGGATGGAGGAAAGGGCAGCTTCTTTGTGATGGATCACCCATAGGTAGAAGTCTGACGGTCGCTGAAAAGGATCGAAGGGCCTTTTTAGAGGTTTTTTATGGAACTACCCCACATTTGCGTATCGTATGGGAGAAAATCCGCAATACTTTCATCAGTTAGTCCAACTAACAAGCAAGATGCTGAATATCACAAGCGCCATTGAGTGTCTTCATGTTTTGAAACGGTGTCAACAAAAAGCTGTCAGCGGATCGAACCTCAGCCATAATGCTCACCAGCGGCACACGTTACCACTGAGTCATCAGTGGTGCTTCCGTTTGTAATATTCATGACTGAAAATATTTGAACTCAAATATGTGTTAGAAAAATAGATTTACATATCTTAATAAATTATTTAGCAATGGCCACAACTACTTTATTGGGCGTAATTTTTAAAATGAAAAAATATTTTTTTGTTTTTGGCAATCCAATAAAATGTATAATGAATTCTTGCAAATAGCTTTTACCAATAAGTTAAAATAAAACATTAAATAACATAAACACTATATAAACAACAATATTAATATTTGTTTTTTATACGAATTTATCACGTACAAGAAACGTATTCAACCTTTAAGATTTCGAGTGATATTTAGAGTAAAAGAAATAATAGTATAGCAAATTTTTTCCTTGCTTGGTATATGTTGATTCTAAAGCTACTTGCATTTACAATTTATTTATGCATATAAATAAACGTTTGTATATATGCATATAACGTTTGAAACCAATTTGTCTCTGAAAGTAAAAATAAATTTTCATAAAATATGAATGCTTCTAAAAAGGAATGGGAAAAATACGTAAATAAAGACAACCTTAGAAAGAAACTCAAGAATAACCCGTGGTTATTTCTCAGAAGAAATTCTCATTTATTTTCTTATTACATGAGGGAAAAACTGTTTTTTTAAAGTAATGTATGCAGAAATAAAGAATTATGTTTTAAAGCTTCAGGGTATAAGAAAATAACAGTTTCTCTGGTAGAAAGTGCATTACGATATATAGTATGGCTTATTTTCTGTTATGCAGACAATATTAGAAGTGAATTTAAAATGTTTCTGCAATGCCTGGTATTGGATGGTGGAATATTTTATGGGATTATTTGCTTAGTTTTGAATGCTTGAATGCTCATTATAGTTAAATCGCAATTTTGAATAGCATGAAAAATGTACATACAATATGATAAAATAGTGGTATTTATCGCAATACTATATCTTTACTATAACTATTATTTTATTTATTTTATAAAATTGCTTCGTATCAGCCATACAAAGAAGTCTATAAGCCATTTTATTCGAAATGTCTTACAAATTCCATTTATTTTTAATTTGAAAGGCTTAATTTTTGAAAGCTATCGTTTTGTTCTGAAATAAACTAAAAGGTTTTGCGAAATCGAAAAATTATAAATACGTTATTTACTGAGCTTTTATGAATATGAAAATAAAACATGCTTTTTTATAACACAACTAGACTCAAAGTAGGGTTTCTACTAAATAATAAAACTGTCCTCTTGAATTCAATAATCTCTGTGGTCATGAACAAGATAGCGTGCCATGTAGAGCGCCACAGAGCCCAATCAGGCTTCTTCTCACCCACATCATTCCCAAGCTGTAAAGGGGCAACTCAGCTCTAGGCACAGTGATGTGATGTGGCATAGTAGTAGTTTGACATGAAGTTTACTTTATGACTTAACCATTAAATGTGAGCCATTTTCAAGATTAGAAAAATATAATGAACATACTTTTATCACAAAGCTGAAATAGGCTTAAAAGTATTTTGCAGATTACCTTACATTTTGAATTGAACTGAGTTATTAATCTTTTAAATATGCCTTTTTAAACCAATACAAAGCTAAATATATTATAATATTCAACCAAATCGGAACACTCAAGTCGCATCTGCTATTTTTAATAGATAAAACCCTTTAAAAGGAATCAGCCATCCTTTTAAATATGGATTAATTACCCTTATAATTTATAGATTTATGAATTATTTGGAAAGAGGATTAGTGAGCGTTCGAGTTCATTCACACACAATCCATTATTTTTCCAGTTAAATTCAAATCAATTTAGGTCTCGTAATCTCCCAATACGTCTAATTATCTATTAGATAATGAGTTCTTCAAAGCCCGGAGTTAGATATTATCATCATTAAAGGGTATTAGCGCAGGAATCTCTCCGATCAATATTAATGATGAAGTCCGGCCTCTTATTATGTTTGATCGATGGTGTTTAATGTCATATGTGTGCGTATGCTGCAGTATTATCTTTGATTGCATGACAGTGATTAAACGTATAACTTAGTATGGAAGTCACGTGATATAAAACATAATGAGTAAAATCAAATCATACTGAGATTTAAAAATTAAGTGAAAAATTAAATGGAAAATTTAAATTTATAAAAATTGTCATTGAATTATATATGCAGTTACTTTTAATAACCTCCCCACCCCTCGATTTAAAATTACTATATAATGACGTCCGGCGTCTATATAATGAATACCCGAACCTGCGCCTGGATTTGAACCCGAAACCTGTGGCAATCGAGCGCCAGAACGCTAGCCTCACTGATTTTAGTGAAAATAATAATAATAATAATAATTTTGATAAAAAACAATATTTTCGTGCTAATTTCGATTTCTTTTTGTAAATATACTTACTTTTTATTATTTTAGACACTTATAGTTCCTTAAGTATAAATGTTTTTCAAAAATATATTTATTTTATTGCAGAATTTCACAAAAACTACTTACTACTTTCTAAACTACATAATGGAAACAATCATATATAATTATAATTAAATGTATATATAATTGTTTGTGATAATATACCTAATTTGATGTATTCCAAAAAAAATGTTAGTGTAGTGTTAAAATATCATCTTTTGAAATAAATAGTATAAATTTAATTAGTAATTTTTAATTCAATTGTATAAATTCTTTTTATATGTTGAATGTTTTATTACAGAAATAATGGTCATACGAAAATTAATAACCAATTTATGATGTTTTTAAACAAATTAAAAAAACGTGAATATGTTATAAAAGTATTCAAATGCATTTAAAAAATAAAATAATAAAGTCTTTCGGAAATTCCTTTAGAATTTTGGAAATGATTTATTTGTTCTGAAAGGATTTCCATATTTAATTGGGACATATCATTATGCATTGGGTTGGTTAAATCAATTAATTTTATTTGTTTATTTACCATAACAATATGCGTTTTTTTTACTAAATTCTTTTGATGTTTTTTTTTCTTCTCAAATTAGAGTGTTTTTTATCGCATGTGTTTATGTATTTTGAAAATGTTTAAGTATTCCAATAAGAAGAAATGGACTTATTACTTCTTATTAATTAATTCGACGTTTTTCTTTGCTATAAAGAAGATCTAAATTGTTAATGATGATATTAACATTTTATTAAAACGGCTCTTAATAATCTGTTTAAATCAGGGGTGGCCAAACGAAATGACCTTGCGTGACACTTTGGAAATGCATTCTAATTCCGTAGGCCGTATATAATATTATTTATTTCCATATTAAATTTAGACTCACTACAGACATTTTGTGGAGTGAAAAATTGAACCATCATGAGTTATCATTTTTGTCTTTTACTATTATTCCTACATGTAAACGTAGATAATTTAATAATAATGATACAAAATAATAATAATCACTCTTTCACTTGACTTTTGCAAATCGATCTCCATTTGGGTATTTGCACACCGTAATGGGTGTTGCAGGTTAGTGTCCGTTATGTTTGCGCCTATTTTGTGTCAATTTTGGGTCAATTTCATTTTAGAAAAAAACGATCGCAGGTGTAAGTTGAACCAAATGCGTTAACAACTTCAACTAAGAGTTTGGTTTGCTCTGCTATCAACAATCAACTGTACGTATCTAGAGATGGCCAATGCGTCTCTCATATCACTTAAAGTGAAGCATAAAACCTGTTATATTAAACGTTCCGAGAAGCGCGCTCATCATGAGTTCGCAGACTATAATTTGATTATTCTGCGAACTCATAACTGTAAACACATAAATAAAACATTTAATATCTGTACTATGTTCGCAAGAATATTATTTTGAAATCAAAGTTAATTTTTCTCATAATTTCTGCAGTTCATTTTTGAATATAGGGATGCACATATAATGTACTTTTTTAATGCATTGGTTTTCATTCCTTTGGCCATTCTAAAATAAATATATGTTGTAAAAGTGTGATAAATCTCACTGTCCAGAAAATTATTCAAGTGGGCCGAGGGTTGGCCGCCCCTGTTTCAGACACATGATAGTCAATATTATAGATAACTTCAGAAATCTTTTAAATGAATTTGAAATATCATCACACAGTTAAAATTTTTATTATGAGTAAATGAACTTATACCGATGTTTGATTTTCTTGCAGGAAAGTCAGACGAAGGCACACATCCTGGGAACAGCAGAGACTCTACAACATCAAGAACCCCCTGATGGGGAAGAGCATCGGCAACCCCTACGGCTGTCGAAGCACACCCAACGGAACTGTTGACAACATCAAAGCAGCTTACGCCAATGGAGATTTGTCAGTGTACGTATTTGCCCTGTATTTGTATTCTAGAATATTGGAATGATCTTTATAAAATTCCAACATCAAAAAAATAGTACATTAGATTGAAATATATTTGGAAACATTATTAAGATGGATAGATCAATCACTTTCGAGATACTATAGATTGGATGGTCGTTTCAAGCTACAGTGTGCTTTCTGATGTTAAGATTTTCTTTCTTTAAATTGCTTGGATTACATGTGTCTGTTTCACTAAAATCCAAATTGTTAAAGTAATTCAAAATCTCAAATTAAAGTTGATACATTCAATGCATATATTTTCCCCATTAACTACATTATATCTTTCAACTATTTATTTCCCTTGAAGTATGTTATTACTTAGTCGAAAAATTAGCACATATTTCAAATACGTGAAAATAAATAGGATGTAATAATATTGAGACTATGTTAATTAAAGCCATACCTATATCATAAGCCTATATATACTACATACTACCATAAGCACTTTGGCCCATGGTTTATTCTCCACTAGAAAGGCTGAGGTATAATTGATTTGTTTTTACCTATTGTTACCATCAAAGTACACTATACTCACATTTTGCCATTACAATTTTGAACAAACATCTCCCACGCTGGTACTGCTATTTGATTGCCAATTAGCTAGCGCTTTGGTACCATGTTTTTACGTTCGAATTCTGGAAGTGGCATAGAACATCTTTTGATTAGGCTTTGTTAGTCGAGTTAAGAACCAGCTCCCCAATGAAAACTCAATGAAGCTATGGATGTCCAGATTTGATTGTTACAAATAAAGACCAGTTATAAACAAAAATACCAAACAATTTGACCAGTTATAAACAAAAGATCAAACAATTTTACCAGTTATAAAGAAAAGACCAAACAATTTGACCAGATATAAACAAATTCTTTGGTTTACAACTTGCATTTTAAAATTGATGTATATTTTTAAATGTTATAATGTGAGAATCAAAGTAACCCCGAGTATTTTTATCAGACCTGACTACAACGACAGCCTGGGAGACAGCCAGTCCATGAAGAGGAACAACCGCAGATCTCGCCAGCAAGTGCCACCAGACGGCGCCTCTCGTCCCTCAATCTCCCAACGCCAGCCCCAAGTTCGAGAAGTACAACAAGAACGACAGTCAGTGGTATGACATGAGGGATGGCGCGGATTCCTTAGGTAGTGATCGGTCCGCTTTTCTCTTTTTTTTTCCTGCATGTTTCATAAACGAACCCAATTTTGATAATAAATGAATGCAGTAATATTAAATTATTTGATTTAGTTGTAAAAATTTTTTCAAAGATAAAATATTACATTGATTTGTATATTTCGTTTGGTACATAGAGTTCATGCGAAATAAAGCGAAAACGCGACATCCAATTAGGGCAAAGTACTTTTAACGCAAAAGACAAGTCTTAAAAACCATACAAATATTAAATTAAAAGGTTAAAGCTACAAAGTGTAGCATTTTTTTTTTTTCTCACTGGAAGAGTTTAGGCATTTCATTCTTAAGAGAGAGGAATAATTGACAATTAAATAGAAACAACCCATAACTCAAATTTGACAGCAGACAATCAGTATTTTGGGTAGTTATATTGCATGTAATTAGAGTTTTGTACTAATGAGAACAGCTTGTCACTTTAATCTGATGGTAGATAATTGATATCATGCATTATGAGATTCATGAAATTAGCGATGTCGGTGTGACCGTCACAGGTCGAAAAATTGCAGATTATATATGGACTACACCATGAGTTGTTCCATCATGATTGGTGATAGACCATGAAATGAGAAATGTCTACTAGAATCAGAAATGAGTAACGACGGATTGTCTTAAAAGGAGATTTTTAGTGAAGGGGACAGAGAGTTCTGCGAGGAGTCGACCAGAAGTGTGGTTTTTCTTTTTTACCTGGAGTAAATAGGCCGGAGTTTTCAAAGTGAGTCCGTTGTGGTTTCCTGCATCACGCATTGCGTTAATTAAGGTCTGCCGCAGAACAGGCAATTAGATTCGACGTAGAATCAAGAACTCTGAAAATTTCCGATATATATATATATATATATATATATGTATGTATATTTATAGTTCTTGTAAAATATTGAAGTGCTCTCATGAACCTGAAAGTGGCATTGTTCTTGGGGCCGTTATAGATCAAATGTAGACCGAGACGTTACAATAGGCGAAAAGTATCACACAAAGTAAATAACATGCAAATTTTTAAAATAAAAAATAAATTTAAACCATATAAAAAGATATTACACACATAAACGACTAAGAAAATAAAATAAAAGTGGAAAATGTTTAATAAACAATTACTACAAGGTTGGAATAACAATAAAAAAAAAGGCAAATATAAATTTATTTTATTGGTAGTTAATAGTCTTATCGTATATTAAAAATGTTTGAAATTATATAGCACACATTGATAATTTTTTAATTTTTTTAATAATAATCTTTTTTATTAGATTTCTGGTTTTCTGAGCCTCCAGATTCAGTTGGTCTTCCTGAAGAAACAACAATCCAGTTACTGAACTTTTAAGAAAAACCATGCATTTGGAAACCACACTCCAGTCAATGAACACTCAATAACTCAATGGTTCTGAAATAACAACGAACCTCAAGGTCTATCCATCGATCCAAAGTACTAAGGGCCTACTACTAAGTTGACACTGTGATCTTAAAAAACAAGGAACTTTATATTGAACACTTAATAAAGCTCGGACTTTGACTTTGTGTTCAAATCCTGGGTGCCGTGTGGTGAATGAACATTAATTCTGCAACTACTTGACGGTTGTATGCTCAAATAAGCCTTGACTCACAATCAGCTCTTAGTCAAATAAGTGGATACGTCGATAACTGAACATGTTCAAGTGACTTTTTGTAGCTGTTTGAGATGTTCAACAGTACAGATGCTTTATACCTCTTTAATGAATTTCCTGAGTTCAGCAGCGTAGCTAACTAACCTCCTCACACATTTGTGTGCTTTTATCCCCACAGCTCACTAATATACACATGAAAGAAGAATTTTGTATGAAATTAACCAGAAATAGCTTTGAAATAGCCTCGATATTTAACAAGGAATTTTTTATTTTTGTAAAAGAAAACATGCGTTTTGTTGAAGCTTACAACATCTGAAGTAGTGGATATTTAACATTCCATTTGTTTTTCTTCAATTTTTTTTTACAAAATTATTTTCTAATTTTTTTATATGTTTTATTTTATAAATTAATTAATTTATCATCGGTTTTAGTTAATATCGTGAAGAGCATAATATATAAAAAAAAAATTAATAAAAATTTTTATATACATATAAAAAAAAAAAAAAATAGGTCGATTTTCGTCCGTATAAAATAAAACGGTATAACATAACAAATTTTTCAGTCAGACAAAAAGTAGTTTTAATTTGAAATATTGTTACAGTCTTTAAATTATCCTTGCATATAAAAATTGACGTTTGTATGTATAGTCAAAAATCGTCCAATCATATATATATATATATATATATATATATATATAAAATATATATATATATACATAGTAAAAATTAAAAAAAAAAAAAAATTCAAACTTTTTTTTTGTTTGTTTTAAGCATAGACAAAACAAAATTTTAATTAGTTATTTTTTTTATTAAAATAGTAACGCTTTAATTTTATACACATTACAAGGAAACATTACATGATTATAAGCAATTATAACATACCTTTGAAACTTAAATCTAATATTTAGAAACACAAATTTTTTCTTGTAATCTATTATTATTATTATTTTATCTGACACGTAGCCTAAAACCACGAAAAAATTCCAGCCTAGTTTTTTTATAACAATAACATTTTTGTGCAAGCGTCACGCCTAATTAATAAATGCAGCTCATTTTGAATGCTTGTTGCTGAAATGAAAATAGTGTACACAATTTATATATATATATTTAAATATTTTATTACAAAATCAATTATGTCAATCAAAGATAATTGTAAATATATTCCAGACTAATAAAAATAAAGGGATTTATTAAATATTTTGTGAAATGTTTTTTTTTTAAAAATGTGCACATAATTTCTTTAAAAAATCATGTGAATTTATTTTTTAATTTATAGTGAAAACAATCGTATTAGAAGCTGGATTATCAGTAATAAATTACATAAATAAACAACATATAATTCAGCTTCATTGATTAACATATAATTCAGCTATTACAGCGATATAATTCAACTTAGCTGATTAACATATAATTCAGCTAGTACATCATGTGATCTCAGCTATTATAGCATATAATTCATCTATTACAGCATATAATTCACCTTATTCAGCATATAATTTACCTATTACAGCATATAATTTAGCTTCGCGTATTAACAAATTCAGCGCAGCATATGCAGCATATAATTCAGCTTAGTTGATTAGCATATAATTCGGCATTTTTACTAAAAGAATTAATTGCGAAAAATTTACCTATAATAGTTTTTTTTTTTTATATGAATAACAAAGTAGGCTGATGTTGTTTTCAAGAAATAATAATATATTATTTTTGTATATCGTCGTAAATATTATTTTATAAAACTATTTACATGAAAATCGTATATTAGGAAACATATTACAAAAATTAAATTAAGTAAATAATACCAAAATTTAATAAATTAACACAGCATTTTCATTAATTAAATGTTACAATTAGCATAATTTTAGTGAAGGAAAATTTTTACGTTTGTCAAATAACATCTATAGTAAATAATCTAAACTAGATCTTAAATATAATAAAAATCTTAAAAGCTGGGATGATATTTTTAGATTATCTTTAATCAAATAATAAACAGATGAAATTTTTGAGCAACTTTTTTATTACATAAACAACACAAAAACTAACAAATAAATAACAAAAAAAATTGTAAATTATAATTATATGTTTTGTTGTAAATTATAATTAATGGTGCTAATTCTGTTTATAATTCTATTAATTTTTAATTATCTTTTCAACTGAAACATAGACAAATTATTATTTATAATTTTTATAAACATTACGAAAATGATAACCAAAACTAAAAGCATTTATATAAATTTATTTAAGTATTAAATTAACAATAAATAAATGAATATTGAATTATTAAATGAATACACATATAGAATCTTATCGTAAACCACTGCTTAAAAATGTAATATGAAATTGCAATTTTATAATTCAGTTAAACTTCATATGATTTCATGAGAAATAAGAAAAATATTTATGGATTTGTTTTATATTGGCACCTCTCTCATTAAAGAAGGAAATTATACTCAATAAAATTGCACTTAATAAATTATACAGAATATTTGAGAGGATTTTCAGTAAAAAGATGTTATTGGGAATTATTTTAAAATCTATAAATTTAAGTAGGGGTTAAAAAACATAATTTATGATGATGTCTAAACTTGACCCCTTATGAATGGTGTACGCGACATTTAATCATGTAATAACTCTTTAATTTTTTAACCGAAAATCAAGGAATTATGTTCCAGGAATCGTATTCGTATCGTATGATACGAATATCGTATCGACCTGATGGTCAATGTGGCTAGCTGTCCGGCCTTTGGTACCTCAGGCTCGAATCCTGGCAGTGGCCTGGATTAGAGGGTTCCGGAATCCACATTAAACTATAGGTCTCGGTCAAAATAGCACAAATCCAGCAATTGTTCATCATAAGAACGTCGTTCAAGAACATAGAATTTGTTCTACTAATCGTATTGTTCGTATTATCCTCAAACAATTTGTACTCAAATTAAAAGTCTTGAAAAATGGTTATTTGCATGCGAGGTCTTGTTTGCAGTCAAAGGATGCATTAGCACTTTTCTGGTAAATTCAAAAACAGATGTTTTTGTAAATTCATTTAGACGAATGTAGGCATTATTGTTCAAGTTTGCAAGAACATTTGGATTTGGTTTGGTTTGGCGCTCTACAGTCATCTTGTGCACACGAGGGCTAAACAGAATGGGTCCTACAGTTTAAAAAGTAGTTACAGACCTTTTGGTTAAGTTAAAACAGTTGCATTACAATTGAAACATCCATGCCACCACCAAAATTAGAACCTAGAGCATGTGGTACCAAAAGACAAAGGGCTGGTCAATTGACTATCAGGCCGGCAAGAACATTTGGAAGATTTCGTGTGTCACATTGCAACAATTACGTATATGTAAATATTTACGCAGTTGCAATAAATTTTATTAAGTTGGCTAAAAAGCAGCATCGGTTTTTATCATACTCTTAAATGGTGAAAAATAAAATTACTTTCTTCCAACTCAACAGCCTTCAAATCAGAAAGATTCACAGAATATAATAAATGCGATATTAAATGTGCAATGGGTATCCAGAACAGTCATGGCAAGAATGAAATTGATGTTAAATGTATTTTATATTTTTTTTTATGCATCTATCGTTAAGGACTAATTATTTTGTCTTTATATTTTTTATTGAAACCAACTATATTACAGAATTTTTAAGTTTCAGCTATTTTCCATTCAAGACTTAAGAGTCTAATTAAAAGATATTTATTGGTTATTATAAAATTTTGCATTTATGTTTCATATATTTTCAACTTTTCCACGTTTGCGAAAAGAAGAAATACAGAAATTTGAAAAAAAACCCCCTGAAAAGTGAAAATTATTTTCTGATAATATTGTCTATTTAGACCTCAAAATGGAACCTTAAAATATTTAATGATTACTCTAAAATTTTGTATTTATATTCCTTATATAATTTTCCAACCTTTCCTGCACTAGAGAAAAGAAAAAGTACAGAAATTTGAGGGAAAAAAGCACGCTGAAAAGTGAAAATATAAAGTATTTTCTGCTAATTTTTAACTTATCCTCATTAGCAGGAAGGAAAAAAAATCTGCCACTGAAAATGTAAAGTTTCCAAATTTCCAGCTAATTTCCTCTATTTAAATAAAACCCAAAGTGGAATCGAAAGATAATTATTTATTAATCTGAAATTTTTTACGTTTTTTCTGAAACCATTCCCCCAACTTTTCCGTCCTTGCGAAAAAAATGTTGTAACAGTGTTTCCTCCTACGCACTGCAAGAGCGTATCTTGCGTCCGGTGAAAAGTTCAGTTGGCATCAAACCAGAGGACGCAAGGCGCTACTGGCGCAAAATAACAATCTCTCATCCCGATAGATAGAGGTAGAATCCTTCCACGCATCTTTTAGTGTATACCGTTAAATATGCTGTATGTATGTTAAATAGTGTTTTTTATAATTCATTATGGTATTAATGTCGTACTTGTGTACGTGTAAACAATAAATGTGTTATTAAACGTATTAGGTATCAAATGACTAATTTTTTTCTTATTAGAAATGCTTTTTAGGGCCTGATGGCAGAGTGAATAATGCTCGGTGCTATAGATTTTCGGTTCGAATCCCGACGATGCCATGGGTGTTTGTATTGGTTCGGAATCCAATTTAAACAATAGGTGCCGGCTAATATGACTGTTGGGCGTCGGGCTGACAACCCTACCTTGTGAAAAAAGAAAGCATCTCTAAACAATAGGCAGACGGCCTTGACCCACCATGGGGCTGTTGCACCACTGATGATGATAATGATGATGAGAAATGTTTTAATGCTGAACAAAATACGTGCATTTAAATAGACTTAAATGGGTCGAAGGGTACTTATTTGGATAAATCCTATTACGTTATCTCATGTACAAGATTAACTCATCTAATTAACTAACTAATGGATTTTATAATCTAGTTAGAGCTTTAAAATACATTAAAGGATTATTTTGAAATGTATTATAAAGCGGTATAATAAATAGACTAATATATGTAATTAATTTCACAGAATATTAAACCTTATTAGTTTATGTAGAAGCCATAATGAAAGCAATACTGAAACAAAATCAGGGATCGTTTAATTCTTTGTTTATAGAATTTTAAAGAAAATGAGATTGTGTTTATTTTCAAAAACTATTTTATTAAAATTTCAATAATTAAATGTCAAGCAAAAAATTATTAAGTGAACGCTTAAAAAGCATAGAGGTAAATGCAGTTGTCATTGCATGAAAGCAAAGCCTCAACTGGGAGGAACTTAATGGAGATTTTTATGTCTCTTCTCATTGAATGTTCTCAGGTTTTCCATATATTTCTATTGTCGCATGAAATTATCATCCATTTCATGTCACTCCAGTAGTATTTTCTTTGAGCTCCCCCAGAGAGAACTGGTGCGAATCCTGGCAGTGGCATGACTGTTTGTAAATGGTTCGGAATCCAATTTTAAACTACTAGGTCTCGGTCTGTTTAGCCCTCGTGTGTACGAGTTGACCGTATAGCGACAAACCAAACTAATCCAGAAAGAACCATTGCCAAACACCTAGCCAAGTGTATCGCCAATATCGCCAATTTTGAAGTCGTGTAGGTGTTATGCACGTTTAAATGTATTTTCACATAACAAATGCATTTTAAGTAATGAATAAGAAAAATTATAAAAAAGTATTAATTACTTTAATATTAATATGTATTTAAATGATTACATGATTATTAAATGATTTTAAATTTGAACCAGTGCCAAACATTTCACCAAGAGATCTTCAATTTTGGTATTGTATTGGCCTCTTTCAAGCTTTAAGTAAAATATTCCCTCAGTATCATTAGTACTCTTCTGGCATGGCTTCCCCCCACATATTTGATGTGTTTGGGATTTCACAAAGACGAGGTCCTCCGGGACCCTCAACTGTTTTTAGATATTTTCGGATTCATGCAGGTGTCTGGCCCTGCAAGACAATTCCGAAATTAATAACAGCAACAACAAGCTTTAAGTGTATTTTTACGGGACAAAATATATTTTACGTAATGAAATAGATGAATTAATAACTTAAAGAAAAATTATAAAAAATATTAACTGCTTTAATATTAATATATATTTAAATGATTACATTTTATTATGTAAGAATGGATAACAATACTGTACTTTAACCCGTGATCAACAAACCGCGTACTAGTTGGCATGAAAAAAAAATCGAATTACGTTGATACAGGAGACACAATCACTGTTTTCAAAGCGACTAGTCTTGGTGGTGATTGTGACAGAATATATTTGCATTGTATTTTTTTCAAAAGTTCATTACCAAAACTATCATGGAAAGGTGACATGAATCGTTCCATGCTAAACAACAGCCCCATCTACCAGAAGAACTAGTAGCCTGGTGGCATACTGGCTAGCGCAGTGGTAGTCGGTATGAAGGCTTCAGGTTTGAATGTTTGGCAGTGGGAATGATATTTATTGGTGATTCGGAATCCCTGTTAAGCTGTAGGTTCCAATCTATTTAGCCTAAAGTGTGCACAAAATGACCATAGAGCGACAAACCAAACCTAGAAAAATTACTGGCACAGTGCATTTGTAATGTCCCATTAGGAGCAACCATTAGTAATAAAGTACACTCATGTCCATAAATTAAGGATAATTCAGAATCACACTGAAATTGAACTCTAAATAAAAATTTCACCTGTTGAATTATCACATCTTGAAGAAGAATAGGCAAATTACAGGAAACCACCAGGTGGCGCGGATAGTACGTCACAATGACGAGAGTGTAAGAGAGGGTATATAAGGAATGGTAGCAAAGAAGTAAAATTGTTCACAAACGCTTTAAAAGCCTTTCAGTGCAATAACCGCATAGTTATGGCACAAAGAAAGCATTTGGATGATTTTTACGTGGTAGAATTATCGGACGACTGGAATGTGGACGTACCCAGCTGGAAGTATCCGAGGAACTTGAATCGCCCAGAGTGTCATTTCAGGCTTTGGCAACGATTCCAAGATGATGGTAATGTGAGTAGATGTTACAGCACAGGTCGCCCCCGAGTTACAAACCGAATGAGGACCGGTATTTAGCAGTTACTGCCAAAAAACAGACGGATCACAGCATCAGACCTGTCTCGTCAGCTCTCTTCAGCTTCCGGTACGACAGTTTCAAGGCAGACCGTGTACAGACGCTTAGGGCACATTGGTCTATATGCTCGTAGACCTGTCAGATGTGTTCCATTTACCGCAACTCACTGTCGCCTGCGATTAACCTGGAGTAGAGAGCATGCATTGTGGTCACCGCAACAGTGGTCTTGTGTGATGTTTTCCGACGAGTCCAGGTTTAGTTTGCAGTCTAATTCTCTCCGGACTTTCATATGGAGAGCGCCAGGTACCGTTACCACCAAGAGAACACCATTGAACGACACCGTTACGGTGGTGCAGGATGACTCGTTTGGGGAGGAATTATTCTTGGTTCCAGAACTGACCTGCATGTTCAGAGTGTAACGATGACAGGCCACATCAATCGGGATGTCATTCTGGAACAACATGTACGTTTGTTTCGGGGCGCCATGGTTGCTGAATTTCTGTTTATGGATGACAACGCCCGTCCTCACCGTGCAAACATTTGTAGACGAATGCCTTCAATTGGAGGATATCACCCGTATGGATTGGCGAACATACTCACCGGACTTGAATCCAATAGGGCATGTGTGAGATATGCTTGGTCGACGAATTGCAGCCCGTCAACCGAAACTTCGGGAGGGCATTGCTTGAAGAGTGGTGTAATATTCCCCAAGATCAGATTGATAATTTGATACTCAGCATGCCTAGGCGTTGTAAGGCCTGTATTGCATCGTCCGGGAGACATACTCCGTATTAACCATCATACTAACCATGTTATACTGTTTTTTTTTGTAAATAGGTTCTTTTTGAAATTTGCTCCAGGGTAAAAATCGCAATTTTATTAATTATGTCAAACATATAGCATCTTTTTTTGCTCTTTACCTTTTGTTTAATAAATAGACTTTACAAATAAGTCAAATTTGTTTTTGCTTCTGTCTGTTTCTTGGCCTGAACTTCATTATCTTTAATTTATGGACATGAGTGTAAATGTCCTATAAGTAGCCACATATTAACAATGTATCATTAATATTAGTCATATCCGTTAATAGTGTCCTATTATAACCCATAAAAAGTGTTCCATTATTAGTGTCTTTTTAACAATAATCCATTAGTAGTACCCCATTTGTGTCCTTACTATTAGTAACACATTAATTGTTTCCTTTTAACAGTAATCCACTAGTAGTGACCCATTTGTCTCCTATTATTAGCAACCCATAAATAGTGTCTTATTAATAGTATTCTATTAGTCTTACCCATTGTGTCCCATTAATAGAGTCCTATTAGTTATTTTTCCATTAGTATGTGCTGCTGTAACGCTCGGTACCACAGGTTTCAGGTTCAAGTCCCTACTGTGCCATGGTTTGATTTGATTGGTTTGTTTGTCGCTCTACTGTCATGTTTTGCACACTTTAGGATAATTAGACCAGTACCTACAATTTAATGGGGATTCCGAACCCCTTTTACAAACATCCATGCTACCACCAAGATTCGAACCTGGGGTGCTAAGGGCCAGAACGCTGGCCAACTGGTCATCAGGCCGCTACGTTGCCAGGGAATTTGTAGTGGTTCGAATCCACTTTAAATCGTAGGTCTTGATATAATATGACCATAGAGTGATGATGAGCGTAGGGGCTGACAACTCCACACCCGTAAATAGAAAACATCTCATGTTTAGGAATCTGCCAGAAGACAGACGGACTTGCTCCACAATGGGGCTGTTGCGTCGTTGAAGAAGTTTCTCTCATCTCACAGCCATAAGAAATAATTAATGGTCATTTTTTTACGTTTCATGGGATAATGTAAAAAAAAAAGCAAATATTAAAAAATATCATCATCATCAGTGGCGCAAAAGCCGCATGGTGAGCAAGACCGTCTGCCTTGTGGCAGATTCCGAAACATGCTGTTTTCTTTTACAGGGTAGGGTTGTCAAACCTACGCCCAATGCTCTATGTCGTATTAGACCGGACCTATGTTTAAAGTGGATTCCGAAACCACTACAAACATATATGGCCCCCCTGCCGGGACTCAAACTTGAAACCTGTGGCACCGTGCGACAGAACGCTAGTCACTCGGCCATCAGGCCAAAATGGAAAATAAAGTAATAAAGATCTAATGAAAAGTTTGTTTTTAAGATGTAAGGAATATTTTCGAAATTAAATTACGTAATTTAATTAAAAGTTACTAAAATTACTAAAAATTTAATTCTCTTACTAACAAATTCACATGTGTCTAAATTTATAAAATATTCGGAATTTATCACGAAATGGTATTAGTTCATCTTTTTTTTATTTCGTATGAGTTAAATCAAAATTCTTTTATCATACACATTATCCCTACAACAGTCTTGATAAT
This sequence comes from Caerostris extrusa, assembly GCA_021605095.1. Classification (NCBI taxonomy): domain Eukaryota; kingdom Metazoa; phylum Arthropoda; class Arachnida; order Araneae; family Araneidae; genus Caerostris; species Caerostris extrusa. The sequence continues at coordinate 312 of BPLR01007052.1, read as the reverse complement.
TCCCCATATTATTTTTATGGCTCACGGTAGTACTAAGGCAAAAAATAAACTAAAAAAAAGATGAAACCATTTGTAATGTTTAAAGTAAAAATCTGTGTATGATTTTTCTTTATTTCAAGAAATGCTAGTGAATGAAAATACCTTTGAAAGTATCAAAAGGCAAAAAGTATGTCTTCTGTTTTAGGTATCCTCCTAAACTTTTAATGGATGGAAAACAAAGTCAAGAAAAATACGAGAGATAAAAAGAAATAATCCGCTTTTTATTTGAAACAGAAATTTCTTAAAAGATTTTTATTTACAGCAATACGTAAC